>LR812529.1:16112824-16286537 GCA_903798195.1 Danio kyathit | reverse complement strand
CAGGGAGAGTAGCTGGCCTATGGGCAGCTCCCTGGGGTCAGAGACGCTGGAGGTGGAGGGCCAGGGGGACCACTGGGGCCCAGACTGCAAGCCCAGGGAGAGTAGCTGGCCCCTGGGCAGCTCTCTGGGGTCAGAGACCCTTTAGGTGGAGGGCAAGGGGGCCCTCTGGGGCCCAGATTGCAGGCCCAGCGAGAGTGGCTGCCCTTGGGGAGCTCGCAACTGAAGACACGACTTTTAAGTCACTTTTGAGCAGCTGTTTGATATGGATTTATTAACCATTCTTACTTTTCTATGAACGCAAATCTGTGATAGTTTATTTAAGACGCAAACCCTCACTGCACGGCAGCTGCACCTTCAGCAAACCTGTTTTAATTATCATTTATGAGCGTCAAATGTGGTGGATCTGTTCAGCAAAGTGTTTGACTGCGTGTCACTGCATCTCAAACGACTAAAATAATACAAAACAATAGAACTAAAGTAATCTCCACTGTGCTGAGCGAGAGCACCTCTCTCTGTTAAAATGAACAGTCGCATCATCGATGATGTAAGCGTGCTCAGGTCCGGTTGGCAAAATTCTCCATCTGCTTGCCAAGGTTACGATTACATTATATATTACGAATAACCAATACAATTAAACAACAACTGTCTATTTAGTTTCATTTCTACTGTAAATGTTCGTATCACACAAAATCTGCAGAAACTCACATCTGGTCCTAGCCCCTCCCCTGGATAATTGTCATTCTATAGCGATTGCTGATTGTCTCCTGTACTAAAAGGTGAGGTTTATTCGCCATATAGCGATCGCTGATTGGCTCCTGTATTAGAAGGCGAGGTTTTATTTGCCATATTGACAGTTACACTTTTCCCCATTCAAAAGTATACGAGTGACATGTCTTGTACATTCTATAGGCTTTGGTGCAGGGGGAGAGGGGATGGGGGACAATCGTGCTTTAGCATGGTTCAAGGCAACTGTACCTATTGTGAGTACGCCCTAAGGAAGCAGCTGGGTTTGTCACTTTTTGGGGTCCCCCCGCCTACACCAGGAGGGTCAGTGTACTGGAGAGTTTAGCTCAAACCCTAATCAAACACACCTGAACCTGTTAAGAGTGTGTCCTGACCTGTCCTGTGATTTTGTTGTCCCTGTGTGTCGTCTGCATGTTTTCTTGGAGCACGTGCCCTTTTGTTATGACAGCTCACCATGTGCTTCATCCCTGACGTGTCTCTTCCCCGCCTTCTTGTTACCCTATTTCATTAGCGATCAGGGTGGTCACCTGTAGCTCCTTGATTTCATCCCCTATTTAATCCCTTCTGTTTCCTCGTTCTTTGTCAGACCGTCTTTGTGTGCTGTCTTAGCAACTCGCCTGAGATCCGTGTCCTGATCTTATTTCCTGTCATGTCCTGTCGAGTTTTTAGACTCCAAGTACTTTAGTTTTGGTTTCGTTCTTGCCTTTTCTGCTCATCTCTCCTCTGCCCTGTCAGGCCGCCGTCTTGGTGTCAGACCACGCCAACAATCCTCCGTGGTGTTCAGCTCTCTACCTCATCGATCTTCCGCCCACCAGCACCTCTTCACCTCCGCCTTCCCGCTGCATCGTTCGCCGAGCGCGGAGTTTAGCCGCGCTGCTCCGCCCATTAAGCTCGGGCATTCACCATGCAGCAAGTCCGCCACCGTGTGGCCAACCTCAGGAACTGCGCTATCAGCCTGGTCTCATCAGGATCTCATGAACATTGAATACAGCGCTTTTTGTTTGCCTTTTTCCCTCTAATTGAGGCGTTTTTTGTTCTATTGAAAAGAAATAAAATTCTGAGTTTCACCTGCACTATTGAATCCCTGATTATCCCTAACAGAACCAACTAATCAAGCTCTAACTAGATATACTAGAAGCTTCCTGGCAGGTGTGTTAAGCAAGTTGGAGCTAAAATCTGCAGGACACCGGCCCTCCAGGACTGAGTTTGGACATCCCCACCCTACACATTTCACATAGTGGTCTGCAATATTTTCAGGACGTTTCTTTATTTGCAAGTGTTGTGAGAATTTGTGTACGCATGTGTGTTGTCAAATTAATAAAGATGTTTTCTTAGCTTGTAAGTGTTCTATTTCCAAGTATGTTTTTTATTTACTTGCAGGATGCTTGAGCTTTCTCGGCCAATGTAGAAATAGCCTACATTGAAATCAGTTTAGAAATAATTTTCACTTAAGAATTGCTAATTAATTCGGTATATGCACAGACTTTTATTTTCAGTCAGCCAGCCCCAGGGCTTCTGCCACGTTTGATCTGATTTCTTTAAGAAAACAGCGATCTTCACTGCCTGACAGAGATACGATATTAAGTGGGTCTAAAGCTGGATTTATACTTTCGACTGGCGCCACATCGCACACCTCCTTTTATACTTGCCGCATTCACCGTTGTGATATTCTGTAAAACAACAGGGGGTGGTCAAAAGAAACTGTAAAGTCAGACGGATAAACAGAGAAGTTGAAAGTTTCCGTATCATTAGGATCATTCAATATTTCTTTCTTTCTTTTCAGCTTAGTCCCTTTATTATTCTGGGGACACCACAGCGGAATGAACCGCCAACTTATCCAGCATATGTTTTACGCAGCGGATGCCCTTCCAGTTGCGACCCATCACTGGAAAATACCCATACACTCTCATTTACACACATACACTACAGACAGTTTTAGCTTACCCAATTCACCTGTACCGCATGTCTTTGGACTGTGGGGGAAACCAGAGCACCTGGAGGAAACCCATGCGAACGTGGGAAGAACATGCAAACACAACACAGAAATGCTAAGTGACCCAGCCGAGGCTCGAACCAGCTACCTTCTTGCTGTGAGGCGACAGCATTACCTACTGCGCCACTGCGTCGCTCTATCATTCAATATTTTAAAACTAAGTATTTTTATTATTTTTATAAATTATTTTAATGATTATAAGGATTTTTATAACAATTTAAGATTTTTTTTAATCGAACTTTGATGCATCACTTGCTTTTGTTCATATCTCGGACAGTTTTACCTATTAATTTTTATTAAAATGTTAATGACAACAGAACATGGGTTGCTCTACAAATATATTTTTTATTATAACAAGAATAAAAGCAAAAAAAGTACACTTAATAAAAACACAGATGGTTTTTTTTTTTACATTTAGCCCGCTCCACAATTCACACATTACTGTCAGGCTAGTTTCTGTCCCATACTTGTGCTAAAAAGGCAATAATGGTCCAACATTCCATACCATTATCACCAATAAAGCCTAGAAAAACAGGGCATCAGTATATTGTAAACTGATAGGTTGAAATATTCTTTTCCAGTTATCAAAGAAATGATTTGTTCCTTAATTATAGCTTTGTAACTGTTAAATAGTTCAAAATTGTAATATACAGTATACATCAGTGTTAATCCTATGAATGGTGGAAAAACATATTCTGTAATTGTGTACCTGGGTCTCCACTTTTACCATGGCCTCTCTTGGCTTTAACAAACTTATCCATCAGGTTTTTCCAAACTTTATAACAAAAACTTTCCTCCTTTGCCATGGCTGTTGCAATTTATAGCCAATGATTATTAGGCATCTGGTTATCTCTATGATCACGGACAGGGGCGTCGCTAGACCTAATTTACTGGGGCACGTGCCCCAGTAAATGTCCCCAGTGCCCCAGTAAATGCTTTGAGATATGATTTACTTCATATGGAAAGTGTGTCTATTAAGAGTGGTAATCCCGGAATAAAGACGTTATTCTCCATGTGCAACCGAATCAATACTGGTGAAAGCAATGTGTTTAATCAAAAAGCAAACTGACGCGTCTCTGCATGTGTGCAGAAAACCATATCTGCGCGCCTCACACACCGCTCCTGCTGGACCCTGACGCGCTGCTCTTCTCCCGGTGTGAGTCCCGGTTGTTAACACGCACGCTCGCGCTCATGCATTCATTTGTGAAACCGGCGTAAGAACCTTTTATGAGGAGGAGTCGGGACGCAATGAGTTTTGCAAGTCGACAAAACTAAATTTTTAATAATTTGATGGTGATCTTACTAAGCATGCCTACTAATAGATTTTTTTATGAAATAAAAAAAGGGATGATGAGTCAGGGAGGTAAGACTTAATAAACCTAATTATCTGCCATCTGTCAAGTCTAAGACAACAGATAATTCTATAAAACATCTGTTTTGTATTCTATAGAATTGTCTCTAAAATTTCATTCAAATGAAATTATTATTCATGCAAAAGATTTCTTAAATGATCTTAGCTTATCACTTTTATTACATTTAGAATTTCTGTTATTTATTTAGAATAATAATTGTATAACAACAAAAATACTTTTATTTATTTATTTATTATATATATATATATATATATATATATATATATATATATATATATATATATATATATATATATATATAAAATTTTATTTATTTATTTATTTATTTATTTATTTATTTTTGAGGGAGGGGGTTGTGCCCCAGTAAAGCTTTATGTCTAGCAACGCCCCTTATTACGGATCATAAAGATGTCTGTACAGTCGTACCTGTTTCAAACAAAATCTCTTCAATTTAACTCAAATCGAATGCGGCGCAGCGCGAACTGTTCGCTTGAGTTTTTAAAAAAAAAAACATGCACTCCGCCAGCCAAAATCATGTCACGCGCACCCAAAGCGAACCTCCGCAAACATAGCAACGACATCACATTCGCCGCGCGCACTCAAGCGAACTAGCTGACGCGTCGAGTATAAACCAGGCATCAGACCTAACAAGAAGCATTACATTATTTTTCTGCGCCATGTCTTTAAAATATGGAAATTAATTTTACCTCAGTATTTTCAATGGGGTTTCTGTGTTGCTAATGATGACGCCTGAGTTTAAGTGGTCTTTCGTCTCTTTTTATGCGTTAACAGCCAAATGGATGCTTAAGTCTATTTAACTGATTAAATTTCAATTACATTACAACATCAATGCTGTAAAAGAAATCTTGTGAAATTAAAAAAATTGTCACATAAAGCTCACATCGGAAGTTCATCATTGGCTGAAAAAACACTAGCTGGGCATAGAGTCCATTGAGCAAAAAGAAAAAAAAAACAGTTCTTGTTGAACTAATGGTAAAATTATGAAATAATAGACTTTTTTCCATAATACATATGACAAATTTCAAACATTAATTTACACAAAATGCCTTTGCCTATACACTGTAAAAAATGTGGGGTTCTCTAAGCAATCAATTTGTGTTGGGACAACATGAAGGAATTAAATTTCTAATTAAACATAAAACAATTACGTTGTCCCAAAAAAAACTCAAGACTTGTGTTGTTTCAGCTCATTTTAAATGTGTAGTTTAAGCAGCATGCATCATTTTTTTAAATGTACATGACATTTATTTGTAATTGTTCAGTTCCTCCAGGATATTTTTTAATGTTCACAGTCTAAAATGACTGATTTTGTGAAGGCTTTTATCAAAACCTATAGCTTATTTGCTTGAATTGATGTAAAATGTTTTTGGACTGGTAAAATGCTGCAGGGACTGATTGTTTGTAAATCTGACTTGCAATTTAATCGCATTTAACATTAACATATAAAGTCAATTGACAAACAATTTAGGGAATAAACTGTAACATTTAATCCTCATAAAAAATTCTGGTCTGTTTTGACATCAGCTTTAAAATATACTGTACATAGTCCAATGAATTGTAAAATAAAATTTCTTCATTTAATTTTTTAAATTGTACAACAATAAAGAATTTAAATTAAGACATAACTATTTAAAGTAAAAACAAAGAACAACTAATAAATTGTCACAATTGTCAAATTGTTATGTCACCTGAAAGCTGAACAAATAAACTTTCCATTGATGTATGGTGCAGCCTGATCTCATGAGGAAACGTAACTATTCTACATTATGTCAGGTTTAGTCGCTAATTTGTATGAATTTGTATGAGTTCAGTCATATGAAAATGTATGATTTTAAAAAGGAGGCGTGGCACCCAACCCTGCCCATTGGGGAATAAGCAAATTGTACTAAATTGTATTAATGAGATCATAGGAATTCATACGAATTAGCCACTAAATCAAAAAGTTCCGCATTGCAGTAAGATCGTGTTGGATGTGTTAGGATAGGACAACTTAGTCTAGATACAGTTATTTGAAAATCTAGAAGATGTTAAAAATAAAATCTAAATATTGAGAAAATCACCTTTAAAGCTCTACCAATGATTATCAATATGCATTATATATAAAAATAATAGAAATGTTTTGATAATGTCTTCGTGGAACATGATCTTTACTTAATATTCAAATGATTTTTGACATTAACGAAAAATGTATAATTTTTGACCCATACAAGTGTATGTTTGGTTATTACCCATGCAACATAGGACATAGGGTTTTGTGCTCCAGGTTCACAATTGATCACCCCACCCAAAATTATCTCAACACAGCATTTGAGTAGAAAAAAGGAACCAATCATATCTGGAGTGTGTGAACAAGCAATGATGGGAACGCTTGTGAAAACCAGACCTCTTCACTGGTATGTCAGTAATGCGCTCAACCCCCCCATCCCAAACACACACTCCCTCTCTTTCTCCTGAGCACAAATGCGACCCCCCAATCCACCGAGGGGGTTCACTGGGTGGAATCTCAGACTCTAGACCCCACGGCCCCCTCGGCCATAAATGCCTTCTTCGACCACCCACCAACATGGGACAGGATCCCGTTACAGCTTTTCCCTCTGGCCAGCTGGGGATAAGACTCAGAACTACATCTAAAGACTCCAGATTAACTCTAAACTGCCTCAAACTGAAGCCTGGATTATGTTGTTATTGCTCTGGATTGGAGGAAAACGTAGGATGGAAAACAAAATATTATGTGGACTATTTAATAGATCTCAGCATCATTATCATGGTTCACAAACATGGAAGTGATCAGAATGTGAGTCATTCGGTCAATATGTGGAGAATTTCGTCATGGCCATGTGGCAGAGGATGTGTGTGTTTTGGTGGTTGAAGGGGGACGCGAGGGGGTTGTTTGGTCATTCCTGGAATGCTGAGAGTAAAAGTTCAGAGATCAGATTACAGGAAGGAAACCACACGAGAGAAAAAAAAAACACATTGAGAGGAAACAGGCATCAATATGCCTCCTGGTTTTCAGATAGCGGAGCTCTGAATTCAGCTGCAGGTTCAGCTTTTCTTTACTGCTTTTCTTTTTAATGTTTATGTCATCCACTAAGATGTTTTTTTTTAAATATTACAAATTGTAAGTAATTCAAATGTATTTAATGATAACACTGTATTTAAATATTATAAATGTATACACACATGCAAACATGTAAAAACATTAGAAGCAGTACATCTTTGCATTTGGCATTTGTTATAATTGTTCAATGCCTCCAGAATTTTGCAGGGACTATATGTTCAAAGCCTAAAATGCCTGATTTTGTCAAAGCTTTTATCAAAATGTATGGCATTATTTGTGTCAATTCACGTAAAATGTTTCTTTTTCAATCTCATAAACCATTGGACTTGCAAAAAGCTGGAGTGACTGATCGTTTGTAAATCTAACTTAATATTTAAACTCCTTTAACATTAACATATAAAGTCATTTAACAAACAATTTAGAGGAAAAAGCAACATTTAATCCTCATTAAAAGTAATTTTGGTCTTTTTTGACATCCGCTTTAAAATATAAAATAGTAAAATGTAATTGTGATTAATAATGTAATTGTAAAATGAAATGTAAAATTCAAGTAAAAATTTAAATCTGACCACAATTACAAAGTAATTCAAATGCTTAATTAACAAGAACAATGTATTTAATAATATAAAATAATATGCAAACACACATGCAAACATGTAAAAACATATGAAGCAGTACATCATATACTAATCGATGAATATTTACAGATATTATAATCATAAATAAATGTAATTTTAAATCAACTTGAAGCATTTTATTTTCTTTTTTAACTTTTCAAATTATGCTAATATGCACATTTTATTGTTTTATTATTTAATCCCATGTACACAACACGGTGGCTCAGTGGTTAGCACTGTGGCCTCAAAGCAAGAAGATTGCTGGTTCGAGTCCTGGCTGGGCCAGTTGGCATTTATGTGTGGAGTTTGCATGTTCTCCACTGTATTTAATAATATAAAAAATTTATACACACATGCAAACATGTGAAAACACATGTAGTACTACATCATATATTAATTGATAAATATTTACAGAAATTACAATCATTATGAAATGTAATTTTAAATGGTCTTGGAGCGTATATTTTCATTTATTAACTTTATGAGTGCCTTTAATGTGCAATGTTTATTATTTGAGTATTTAATCCCTGTCTAACCTTTAGTAAATATACTTATTACATTTTAAAAATCTGTAACACAGTCTCATACGCAAAATTCTATATTTTTTTATGAAAAGGATTTATGGTTGGTCAAATTACTTCTCTAAGACTTTCATTTGCTGTGTAATTTCAGCACAACCAAATACAATTCTGATTGCAAATGGCTACAAATCAAACATGATATAAAATTAAAATAAAACAGAAGCTAAATATCACTAGTGAAAAAAATAGGGCAATGCAATATTACCAACCAAGCTGTATTTTAAATTAGAGGAAAAATAAGAAAAAAGTCTGTAATTAGGTGAGGATATAAACAATAAGTCAAAAAAATGACTAAAATTTAGTTAAAATACTATATCTATAATAAAATATTGTGCACAATTACATTCATTTTTGTTTATTTAGACCAAACAGTAATACACTTCACTTTGCTTTTAAAAGTCCACAAGTTCAAAAGTCCACCTAGTTGAAGAAACACCCAATAACAGAGTGTGCTTTTTCTTTTTACGACTAATAATCCTCTTTCACAAGCTTTCCCAAACAACCCCAGATTCCTGTTTTCCTCCCAGCCCAGCACATTTTAGTGTGGTTTGACCGGGTCTTTGCGGCTATTAAAAAAAGAGAGCAATATGAGCGGCGACTGAGCTCCATTTGGCCAATAAGTGAACCGTGTTCAGGAGCCTCCCAGTAGGTGATGGCAGTGGGCCTGAGGGAAGAGGAAGCTCCTTTGGGACTGCAGAGAACAGCACATGCCATCTATTATTCAGCAATGGGCTTGGAGATGACGCGAGCCCAGAGCGTACGCTGAAATATACCCTGCTCCTCTACTCTTAAAATAGACACAGTTCAGGTTTTGCTGACCGCTGGAATCTAAAAAAAGGCTAATTGAATACGAATAAAAAATATATACATTTCAGAGGGGAATACAAATCTGGCTGTAAAATAATGGGCTTAAGAAAGTGCGCAATAGGGTAAAAAATTGTAACTAATGGTTATACCCTACTTCCTCAGTTGATTGATGACATTAAAAATTAGAAAAGTATTCACTTATTGGCCAGAAGCTTTCTAAAGTGATATTTAAATATGCAAATGAGGGATTGGTTATTTAAATATATAACCTATTTAATAAAATATGAGATAATTTTCATACATTTCTGGAAAATAAAATTAAGTATAGATTTGTTTTACATTGGAGTCAATGATTTTATTTTTTTTTACCAAGGATTGGTTGTTTGTTATTTAAATATGCAAATGAGGCATTGTTTAATTAAATATGGGCTGATCTGCATACATTTCTAGCCCAAAAATTCAGCTCAGCATTATTTTATTTTTGACATATTCGAGTCAAAGATTTTTATCAAGGATTGTTTTTTTGTTTGTTTGTTATTTAAATATGCAAATGAGGTATTGGTTAGTTAAATAAGAGCTACTTTGCATACAGTTCTAGCACAAAAAATTCAGTTCAGAATTTATTTATTTTTTGACATATTGGAGTCTATGATTTTTTATAAAGGATTGTTTTTTTGTTAGTTATATAAATATGCAAATGAGGCATTGGTTATTTAAATAAGAGCTACTTTGCATACAGTCCAAAAAAAGAAGGATAAGAACGATTTTATACTTGACATATTGGAGTCAATGTTTTTTATCAAGGATTGTTTTTCTGTTTGTTTGTTTGTTGTTTTGTTATTTAAAAATGCAAATGAGGCATTGGTTAATTGAATAAAAGCTACTTTGCATACAGTTCTAACACACAAATTTAGCTCAGAATTATTTTATTTTTGACATTGGAGTCAATGATTTTTTTACCAAGAATTGTTTGTTTGTTTGTTTGTTTGTTTGTTATTTAAATATGCTAATGAGGCATTGTTTAATTAAATATGGGCTGATCTGCATACATTTCTAGCACAAAAATTCAGCTCAGCATTATTTTATTTTTGACATATTCGAGTCAAAGATGGGTTGCAGCTGAAAGGGCATCCTCTGTGTAAAACATGTGCTGGATAAGTAGGCGGTTCATTCTGCTGTGGCGACCTTAGATTAATAAAGGGACTAAGCCGAAAAGAAAATGAATAAATGTTATTTAAATATGCAAATGAGGCATTGGTTAATTGAATAAGCTAATTTGCATACAGTTCTAGCACACAAATTCAGCTCAGCATTATTTTATTTTTGACATATTGCAGTCAATGAATTTTATCAAGGATTGTTTTTTGTTTGTGTGTTATTTAAATATGCAAATGAGGCATTGGTTAATTAAATAAGATCTACTTTGCATACAGTTCTAGCACAAAAAATTCAGTTCAGAATGATTTTAATTTATTGACATATTGGAGTCAATGATTTTTTTTTTTTTTTACCAAGGACTGATTTTTTGTTTGATTGTTTTTAATTAGATGCTTACTAAAGTGATATTTGAATATGCAATGAGGGATTGGTTATTTAAATATATAACATATTTAATTAAATACAAGCTATTTTGCATACACATCTGGCATGAAAAATTAAGTTCTGAATTTTTTTCTTTTTATTTATTTTTGACATCATGGAGTCAATGATTTTTTTAACCAAGTATTGTTTGAATATGCAAACGACGCATTGATTAATTAAATATGGAGTAATATGCATACATTTTTTGATATTTTATTTTATTAAATTTTTTACATTTTGGAGTCAAAGATTTTTAGCAATGATTATTATTTTTTTGTTTCTGTTTGTTTGTTTGTTTTTAATCATGCCATAATTCAGAAAATAAAGCTAACAGCCAGAAAAACTAAATTCAAATTTTTTTTTAGAATAAAATGTAGTATGCAATCAGGCAACTACTGTGTGTTTTATTATATCCCTGCATCAAAGCCTTTATAATACAGATATGAATAAAACTGCGCAGTTAATTTATGTAAAGGATTATGTATGGCTTAGTGCAGAAGAAAAAATAATTAGGACAAAAAATATGTAGAAAAAAATCCAATGCAATCTCATCATCTCATCATCCCAAAACAGACAGGTGTATTTTAAAATGGTTTTGCCTGTAGTGTCTTGCCACACACACACGCACGTCCATATTTGTGCCACATTTGGTGCGTTTAACAATCCAGACCTTGTTATTTTCAAGGCATAGTTGAAGTTCATTCCTAATTTATGAGAATCGAATGAGTCAAGGCTATGATGTATGTTAAATTGCTTTCAGCTGAGTTCAACTGTTTCTTCCGAAAGGATTTTAACATGCTTGGTTGTAAAAGCATTCAGTTCTCTTGGCTCAACGCTGCCTAAACAGGCTTTACTGTTATGCGCTCGCCTGGCTCAGATCAGTCATTAAAATTCATGCATGTTTAATGCAGCAGAATTGCTGTAGATCAATCGCTTTCAAAAGAAACTCTAAACTGCAGTGTTTCGAAGCAAAAGAAGAGAAAAGTGATCCAACATTTCCAGGCAAGGGCCTCTCAGAACACGAGTCAACAGAGATGTTCAATAAATGGACAACTTGTGGTCACATTGCTGCCCATATCAGGATTTAACTGGCCAAATGGATCATTTTCTCAGAATGAATAATTAAAGAGGCAATGCAAGAACATCCCCGCAGTTAGATATGAGCTATTTACCCCCCTTCACGAAAAATGATCCAGCCCTTCTATGACAAGCCCTTTTAACATTTAATCCATAGAAATACTAGTATATTTTTATTTTACTAGTCACTATTTTTCATATACTCTTATCTACTTCACTGAGTCTAGTACATATTCTTTGGCTGCTAGTGCTAGTACCTCTTTAAAATGATGCTGTTTTCATAAAAAAAACTAATTCATTCACAAGACCTTATCATCAGATAGTACTTTTCGTTAGATACAAGTATCCTAGTAACTAGCAATTATACAGAAGTTTGAAATACAGCTAATACATATACAACTATATATTCAATTCAATTCAATTCACCTTTATTTGCAAAGTGCTTTTACAATGTAGATTGTGACAAAGCAGCTTCACATAGAAGATTATAGTATATTGAAACAGTGTCAGTCCAGTTTTCAGTGTTTAAGTTTAGTTCAGTTTAGCTCAGTTCAGTGTGGTATATTCACTACTGAGAGTCCAAACACTGAAGAGAAAATCCATCGATGCGCATCCAGCTGACCAAGCAAGCCAGTGGCGACAGCAGCGAGAAAAAAAATTCACCAATTGGCGAAAGTGAAGATTTAAAAAACCTAGAGAGAAACCAAGCTAAGTTAGGCACGACCATTTCTCCTATGGCCAAACGTCTTGTGCAGAGCTGCAGTCTAGGTGCCGGAGGTGGAGAATGCTGGACCTTAGTGAAGACTCGTCTGTCCCTGGAGCGTCTCCAGGGCTCCATGATCACCACAGCAGCTGCTCAGGATATGGCCTGGTCCAGGATTATGAAAATCTTGGGATCATCTTGTCGCTTCCCAGGTGAAAATAGAGAATAAAGAGAATAATTAGCGTAGCTGATGTTCATAGTGTATCGAGATGCAAATACCTGCATGGGGCACATTCATGTAACATTCCGCTAAGTGATGCACTGAGTGTATGCTTTGCTAAAAAGATAGGTTTTTAATCTAGTTTTGAACTGTGAGAGTGTGTCTGAGCCTCGGACATTATCAGGAAGGCTATTCCAGAGTTTAGGAGCCATAAATGAAAAGGCTCGGCCTCCTTTACTCGACTTTGTTATTCTAGGTACTACCAGAAGCCCTGAGTTTTAAGATCTTAAAAAGCGGGTTGGATTGTAGCGAGACAGAAGGTTGGTTAGATAAACAGGAGCTAGATTATTTAAAGCTTTATAGGTAAGAAGCAATATTTTAAAATCAATACGAAACTTAACAGGCAGCCAGTGTAAGGAGGATAAAATTGGGATGATATGATCATATTTTCTAGACCTGGTAAGAACTCTGGCCGCTGCATTTTGTACTAGCTGAAGTTTGTTAATAGAGGATGCTGGGCAGCCAGCAAACAGAGCATTACAGTAATCCAGCCTAGAAGTCATAAAAGGATGGACTAGCTTTTCTGCATCTGATATGGATAGCATACTTCGTAGCTTAGCAATATTTCTCAGATGAAAGAAGGCAGTTTTTGTGACATGGGATATATGATTTTCAAAAGTTAAATTGCTGTCTAATAAGACACCTAGATCTTTTATAGTAGAGCTAATGCTAACTTTGTATCCTTCTAATTGCAGGTTGAGTTGTGAGATCTGCTGTGTACAGGATTTAGGACCAATAAGTAATAATTCTGTTTTGTCTGAGTTTAAGAGGAGAAAATAGTTGGTCATCCAGTCTTTAACATCTTTAATACACTGAGTTAGCTTAGACAGTTCAGACATCTTATCAGGTTTAGTTGAAATATATAATTGAGTATCATCTGCATAGCAGTGAAAGCTGATCCCATGTCTTCTAATAATGTCTCCCAGGGGTAGCATGTATATTTTAAATAGCAAAGGACCTAAAACTGATCCTTGAGGCACCCCATACTCTACTGGCCTGACTTGTGAAAGCTGTCCATTAATATTCACAAAATAATAGCAGTCAGCTAAGTATGATTTAAACCATTGTAGAGCCTGTCCTTGGACATCTGTAGAATTTAAGCGATTTATGACAATATTGTGGTCGATGGTGTCAGATGCGGCACTAAGATCGAGTAAAACTAATAGCGAGATGCACCCTTGGTCAGCAGCTAAGAGTAAATCGTTGGTTATTTTCACTAATGCAATTAGTTGGAATTGGGTCTAACACACAAATAGCTGGTTTAGAACTATTTATAATTTTATCTAGCTCTTCCTGTTCTATGATTTTGAAGCATTGTAGGTTATTTTGATTCAGTGGAATGTTTACTGGACCTGAAGTGTAGGGCGGTGCAGAAAGTTTAACATCTATTTTCTCTCTGAAACCTTCTATTTTGTTACTGAAAAAATTAATGAAGTCATCACCACTAATTTGCGGTGGGACATTTTGTTCCAAACATGACCGATTATTTGTTAATTTAGCAATGGTGCTAAAAGAAATCTAGGATTGTTATGATTATTTTCTATCAGTTTGCGGAGGGGCTCAGCCCTGGCAGATTTTAGAGCCCTCCTATAGCTGGACATGCTGTCTTTGTACGCAATTCTAAAGACCTCTAAACAATTTTTTTTCCATTTACGTTCCAGGGCATGGGTTGCTGTTTTGACAGCGCGAGTATGACTACAGTATTATACCATGGTGTAGTTTTATTCTCTCTAGCCTTTTTTAATTTGATGGGTGCCACAGTATATGTATATATAACATATTTGTACATATGAGTTCATTTTTGTAATTATAACAGTTATCAATAGTTTATGTAAACAGTCATATCTGCAATATGTTGAAATAAATGTTGCATATACAACCTCAAATCAGAAAAGGTTAGGACAAATAAAAAAAAGAAATTTGTGATTTCCAAATTTATTTTGACTTGTACTTCACATTGCACACAATATGAATGCAAACTATTTAATTTCTTTTTATTTGTAAATATACTGTCATTCAGACATGCAACACGTTCCAAAAAATGTTTGGACAGGAGCAGTTTAGGGCTAGTAATCAGGTAAATAAAGGTTAAATAATGATGTGATTTGATACAGGTCATGTCAACAGGTGATTGTAATTATGATTTGGTACAAAAGCAGTATTCAGGAAAGGTCTAGTCCTTTAGGAGCAAAGATGGGCCGAGGATCGCCAGTTTGCCAACAAATACCTGAGAAAATTATTGAAATGTTTAAAAATAGTGTTCCTCAAAGAAAGATAGGAAGACATTTGGATATTTCACCTTCAACAGTGCATAACATAATTAAATGATTCAAGGAATCTGGAGGAATTTCAGTGCGTAAAGATTAAGGGCGCAAGCCTAAGCTGAACTACTACTAAACTACAACTGATCTACTGTATAAGCAATATCACTACTGTCATGATCACCAGCGAGATCCTACCACTAGAGACCGCTGGTACACACACACCCATTCACAAGGACTACTATTCTGCTGATAAATGGACTACATATCCAGTCATGCCACACACACACACTCCTGATGCAAGTCACCACTGATTGCTAACCCTCAGCTGAAGCCACTCAATGACTAACTCATTGCACTATATATTCAGTACACAAACACACAAATGATGCTGAGTATTGTTTAGCTGTTGCTGTCTGTACGTAAGCGTTTATCCTGTTTCCTGTTTTCTGTGTTTTGACCTTGGACTGTTTTCTGTGTTTTGAACCTTTGCTGCCTGCCCTGAACCTTTTGCCTGTTCTTGGATAACGCTTCTGGATTCTCTACTACACTGTCAATGCTGGTTTTTGATCCCTGCCTGTCTGACCATTCTTATAATAAAGCTGCATTTGGAACTACCCCGGTTTGCATAGCTTCCCATTCGCAACAGAATACTCAGCCCCACAAGTTCCAGCGGCTTTATTGGTCATGGATCCAGCAATACAGTTAGTACGTCTGCAGCAAGGTAAGCGTTCCCTTGAGGATCACATTAAAGACTATCTGGACATTGCAATAGACCGCAAGACCCGCGGGCAGCGGGCCTGGCAAGGGACACCACTACAACGCTGGGCTTACCTGTGTTCTTCTCTGATGCCCCTCATTGGTATTTGCCAAGTGTTTCCAGTCACAAGATGGCCGCTTCCAGTCCTCCAGCTCACAAAGTGGCCACAACCAGCCCTCCAGCTCACACATGGGTAAGCGCCAATCTGCCTATAGCTCACAAGATGGTTTCCTGTTCCAAGTCTGTTTCTGCTATAGTTCCTGTTCCTGAAATGCCATCACCTGAGCCACCAGAATGGCTACCACCACCTGAGTTGCCAGAGCTGCTGCCACCACTAGAGCTGTTAATGCCAGAGCTGCCAGATCCTCCAGAGCTGCCAGATCCTCAGTCACTGCCGCCAGTGCTACCAGAGCCGCTGCTGCCACCGCCGCTGCCAGAGCCACTGCTGCCAGAGCCACTGCTGCCAGAGCCACTGCCGCCGCTACCAGAGCTGCCTCTGCCAGAGCCACTGCCGCTGCCAGAGCCACTGCTGCCAGAGCCACTGGCGCCGCCACCAGAGCTGCCGCTGCCGCCTGAGTTTCCCGAATGGCCACCGCCGCCTGAGTTTCCCGAATGGCCGCCGCCTGAGTTTCCCGAATGGCCGCCGCCTGAGTTTCCCGACTGGCGGGCGCCAGATATCCCTGAATTCCCCGAATGGCGGGCGCCAGATATTTCTGAATCCCTCGAATGGCGGGTGCCAGATATCCCTGAATTCCCCGAATGGCGGGCGCCAGATATCCCTGAATCCCTTGAATGGCGGGCGCCAGATATCCCTGAATTCCCCGAATGGCAGGCGCCAGATATCTCTGAATCCCTCGAATGGCAGGCGCCAGATATCTCTGAATCCCTCGAATGGCGGGCGCCAGATATCCCTGAATCCCCCGAATGGCGGGTGCCAGATATCCCTGAATTCCCCAAAGGGCGGGCGCCAGATATCCCTGAATTCCCCGAATGGTGGGCGCCAGATATCCCTGAATTCTCCGAATGGCGGGCGCCAGATATGTCTGAATTCCTCGAATGGCCAGAGCAGCCTCCTGAGTTCCACGAATGGCTGGCAGAGCCGTGTGACTTCCCAGAGCCGTATGATTTCTCTGAGCTGTGTGACCTCCCAGAGCTGCTAGAACCTAAGCCTTCTGACCCACTGTGGTTGAATGAACCGCCAGTGCCTTCTGAACCCAAGCCTCCTGACCCACTGGGGTTGAATGAACCGCCAGTGCCTTCTGAACCCAAGCCTCCTGACCCACTGGGGTTGAATGAACCGCCAGTGCCTTCTGAACCCAAGCCTCCTGACCCACTGTGGTTGAATGAACCGCCAGTGCCTTCTGAACCCAAGCCTCCTGACCCACTGGGGTTGAATGAACCGCCAGTGCCTTCTGAACCCAAGCCTCCTGACCCACTGGGGTTGAATGAACCGCCAGTGCCTTCTGAACCCAAGCCTCCTGACCCACTGGGGTTGAATGAACCGCCAGTGCCTTCTGAACCCAAGCCTCCTGACCCACTGGGGTTGAATGAACCGCCAGTGCCTTCTGAACCCAAGCCTCCTGATCCACTGGAGTTGAAGGAACTGCCAGTGCCTCCTCAACCTAAACCTCCACTGCATGGTCCTGGCCCTCTGTCCCTCCCCCTGTTCTGCCTCTGCTCCACTCCCTCCTGGTCTGTATTTCAAGCGTCTGGAAGTTGCTCTTAGAGGGGGGGCTCTGTCATGATCACCAGCGAGATCCTACCACTAGAGACCACTGGTACACACACACCCATTCACAAGGACTACTATTCTGCTGATAAATGGACTACATATCCAGTCATGCCACACACACACACTCCTGATGCAAGTCACCACTGATTGCTAACCCTCAGCTGAAGCCACTCAAGGACTAACTCATTGCACTATATATTCAGTACACAAACACACAAATGATGCTGAGCATTGTTTAGCTTTTGCTGTCTGTACGTAAGTGTTTATCCTGTTTCCTGTTTTCTGTGTTTTGACCTTGGACTGTTTTCTGTGTTTTGAACCTTTGCTGCCTGCCCTGAACCTTTTGCCTGTTCTTGGATAACGCTTCTGGATTCTCTACTACACTGTCAATGCTGGTTTTTGATCCCTGCCTGTCTGACCATTCTTATAATAAAGCTGCATTTGGAACTACCCCGGTTTGCATAGCTTCCCATTCGCAACAACTACATGGGCTCAGGACTATTTTGGCAAATCTTTGTCAAGTACAACAATACATAGTTACTTCCACAAATGCAAGTGAAAGCTGTAGTGTGCCCAAACAAAGCCCTATGTTAACAGTGTCAGAAGTATCATTGACTTCTCTGGGTTCAGATGCATATTGGATGGACCATCACACATTGGAAATGTGTCCTGTGGTTAGATGAATCAGAATTTCAGGTATTTTTTGAGAGAAATGGACGCTGTGTGCCCCGAACCAAAGAAGAAAAAGATGATGCAGATTGTTACTAGCAACAAGTCTAAAAGCCAAGGTCTGTCATGATATGGGGTTGTGTCAGTGCTCTTAGCAAAGGTAACTTGCATTTCTGTGATGGCACCATTAGCATTTCAGCACCATTAATGCTGAAAAGTACATACAGTAAATATTTTGGAGCACAATATGCTGCCTTCTTTTCCAGGGATGCCCAATGGCGAAGAGGATAAAGGTACTTGATTGGCCTGCCTGCAGTCCCAACCTGTCTCCAATAGAGAATGCGTGGTGCATTTTGCAGTGCAAAATTATACATAGCTGACTACGTACTTGGTTGTGAAAAGGAATGACAACATTACAAAGTGGTAAATGCTTTACTGTTCAATTTTTTTTAAATGTGTTGCAAGAACCAACATTGGAACGTGTTTATTTTGAAAATAAATTAATTAATTAAAAAACCATGAGGAACATATTAAATAATGTTTATTCAAAGTAAATTTCTTTATTTTTTTATTTGCGTTTTCCATATTGTCCAAACTTTTTCTGATTTGCGGTTGTATATGGCATATAATTTTATATCTGTGAAATCCAAAAATCAACTTACATGTCAAATATATGTGATATTGCTATTTATCAGTTTTATTAATAAAAATGCTACATTTTTTTTATTTCTGCAGTGTGTATCTTTACACTAGTATATACAAAGAGCTATTGTGAAATGTGCATGCAGGCTGATATATATACAGTTGAAGTCAGAATTATTAGCCCCCTTTGAATATTTTTTTCTTTTTTAAATATTTCCCAAATGATGTTTAACAGAGCAAGGAAATTTTCACAGTATGTCTGATGATATTTTTTTCTTCTAGAGAAAGTCTTATTTGTTTTATTTCGGCTAGAATAAAAGCAGTTTTTAATTTTTTAAACACCATTTTAAGGACAAAATGATTAGCCCCTTTAATCTATATTTTTTTGATATTCTACCGAACAAACGCTCTGGTTACTAAAGTAACCCTCATTGCCCGAGGGGGGGGGAATGGAAATGCTATGTGGAAAAACTTCCACTATGGGGATTTCGTCAGAATCCAATCATCTGAAAGAGTATAAAAACGGGCCAATGAAATGCCAATGAGTTGGCGGCGTCAGCGTGCACAGCTGTCGTCAATGACAATTAACTTGGCATAAAAGCCCAGCATGTGCTCAGCAACGGCATCCTTTTCTAGCTGAAGAGGCTTTCACTCCCAACAGCTAAGGGACAATCATTGTGGCGAAGGAACATAGCATTTCCGTTCCCCCCTTTGGGAGGGGAACTTCAATGCTATGTGGAAAAACTTCCACTATGGGGAAATTTATGGAAAGCGCCACAACGAAAGAACCTTACCATGTCTCCAGTGAAGGGCATGCCACGTAGCAGCACGAGCGCACCTACATCGCTGGAGACACAGTCCTCCAACGTGTCCCCTGGTCCTTACTTACCTTACTTACCTTTCTGGTTCAGATATATTTTTTGGGGAGTCGTAAAATACACCTAGTTAGTTACTAGGAATTTTTTAAATACGACAGTACGTTGGGAAAGCGTTCAGTCCCGATAGGGAGGACGCTGCGGAGGCCACCTGCTGCCCGGAGGGGGAGACCTGGTGGCAAAATGGCATATGGACTAGCCCTGAGAAGGGGGAGTGCACATATGAGAAGATGGTTAGCGGGGAGGGAAGACACGAGCCCGCCTAGGAGGGGGGACTACGTCGTGGCTGAGTGAGCGTATGGGATCGCCAGCGGGGATCGCACATAGCAGGCACCTATACCCAGAACGCGGGATGACCAGCGGGCAAACCTACAGCGTAACGGGCCACCGCTTGACTCCTCCGCTGAGTCAGGTGGTGGGGGCCTCGGAGGAACTCTGCAGGGTTTGCCAAATGGGGAACTCTACTGGCAAAGTGGAAAGGCACACGTATCTCTGTGTTGGAGAGAGAGGCACAGCAAGCGTTTACAACACCTACCGATTTTCCTCATGACCGGGGTTTCCCAACACCCTTGAGGAAACCGGCTCCACTCGAAGCTTGTAAAATCTAGCAAATGTATTAGGTGTCGCCCAGCCCAGAGCACTACAGATGTCTGTTAAAGAGGCGCCGCGTGCTAACGCCAAAGAGGAGGCAACGTTCCAAGTGGAGTGTGCTCTAACTCCTGGGGGACACGGCTCGCCCTGGCTCTGGTAAGCGAGGGAGATGGCATCCACTATCCAGTGGGCCAACCTCTGTTTAGATACAGCACTTCCCTACTGCCGACCACCATAACAGACAAAGAGCTGCTCAGAGGATCTAAAACTCTGAGTACGGTCCACATAAGTCCGCCAAGCGCGGACAGGACACAGCAAAAAAAGGGCTGGGTCTGCCTCCTCCGCGGGCAGCGCTTGCAGGCTCACTACCTGGTCCTTAAACGGTGTGGTAGGAACCTTGGGCACATACCCAGGCCGGGGTCTCAGGACAACGTGAGAGTAGGCCGGCCCGAATTCCAGGCACGAGTCACTGACCGAAAATGCCTCCAGGTCCCCTACCCTCTTAATCGAAGCCAACGCGACCAGCAGAGCTGTCTTCAGGGACAGAAATCTCAAGGATACTGAGTCAAGTGGTTCGAAGGGATCTCCACGTAGGCTCGTAAGTACTACCGCGAGATCCCAAGAGGGCATGAGAGGGGGGCGGGGTGGAAATACTCGCCTCGCACCTCTGAGGAACCGGATGATGAGGTTATGCCTTCCCACGGTGCCGCCATCCACCGCGTCATGATGAGCGGAAATGGCGGCCACGTAAACTTTCAGTGTGGAGGGCGACAGCCTCCGCTCCAACCTATCCTGAAGGAAAGAAAGCACAACGCTGATCTGGCAAGAACGGGGGTCTTCTCGGCGAGAAGCACACCACTCAGTGAATAGACTCCACTTCAGGGCGTAGGCATGCCTCGTAGAGGGTGCTCTAGCCTGAGTGATGGTATTAACCACGGCCATCGGTAGGTTACCTAAGTCTTCCTCGTTGCGTCTATGGACCACACGTGGAGGTTCCACAGATCTGGACGAGGGTGCCAGATGGTGCCCTGTCCCTGAGAGAGGAGGTCCTCTCTCAAAGGGATCTGCCAGGGGGGGGCTATCGCGAGGAGGGAGAGTTCTGAAATCCAGGTCCGGTTGGGCCAGAGAGGCGCAACTAGCAAGACCTGCTCCTCGTCCTCCCTGACCTTGCACAGTAGCTGCGCGAGTAGGCTCACTGGGGGGAACGCATATTTGCGCATGACCCGAGGCCAGCTGTGGGCCAGTGCATCCGTGCCGAGGGAGCCCTCGGTCAGGGAAAAGAACCACTGGCAATGAGCGTTCTCGGGGGAAGCAAACAGGTCGACCTGGGCTTCCCCGAAGTGCGCCCATATCAGCTGGACAGACTCGGGGTGGAGTCTCTATTCTCCCGAGACTAGGAGCTGTCGTGAGAGCCCATCGGCTGCACGGTTGAGCTCGCCCGGAATATGAATGGCACGCAGCGATTTCAGCCGCATATGACTCCAGAGGAGCAGACGGCGAGCGAGCTGAGACATGCGGCGGGAGCGCATAGCCCCCATGCGGTTGATATACGCCACCGTTGCCGTGCTGTCCGTCCTGACCAGCACGTGTTGCCCTCTGAGCACCGGTGAAAAACGGCGCAGAGCGAGCAACACTGCCAACAGCTCTAGGCAATTGATATGCCAATGCCGCTGGGTTCCCTTCCATAGGTCTGCAGCAGCATGCCCGCAACACACGGCCCCCCATCCCGTACTGGAAGCATCCGTCGAGACGACGACATGCCTGGACGCCTGTCCTAGGGGCACTCCGGCCCGTAGGAAAGAGGGGTCCCTCCAGCGGGTGAGGGTGCAGCGACACAGCGCAGTGACCGTCACTCGGTGTGTGCCCGCGTGCCATGCGCGTCTGGGGACTCGATCGTGAAGCCAATGCTGAAGTGGTCTCATATGGAGCAATCCGAGCGGCGTGGCCGCGGCTGCGGATGCCATATGCCCCAGGAGCCTCTGAAATAATTTCAGGGGGACCACCTTTTTCCTGTCGAACTCCCTCAGACAGTTCAGCATCAGCCCGGCGCGTTCTCGTGAGAGGCGCGCCGTCATGGTGACCGAGTCCAGCTCCAACCCGAGAAAAGAGATGCTCTGCACGGGGGCGAGCTTGCTCTTCTCTCGTTTGACCTGAAACCCCAACAGGTCGAGCACCTTGTCTCTGTGCAAAATCAATTGATCCCGCGAGCTGGCTAAAATCAGCCAGTCGTCGAGATAATTGAGTATGAGTATGCCTGCGAGTCGAAGGGGCGCTAAGGCACCCTCCGCGAGCTTGGTGAAAACCCGCGGAGACAGAGAGAGCCCGAAGGGGAGGACTTTGTACTGCCATGCTCGACCTTCGAACGCAAACCGCAGAAACTGCCGGTGACGTGGAAGTATGGAGACATGGAAATACGCGTCCTTCAGGTCTATTGCTGCAAACCAATACTGAGGACGAACACATCGGATGATGCGTTTCTGCGTGAGCATTCTGAACCGCAGCTTGTGAAGGCAGCGGTTCAAAACGCGCAGGTCTAGGATTGGCCGTAGCCCACCGCTCTTTTTGGGTACAATGAAGTACGGGCTGTAAAACCCGCTCTTCATCTCGGCTGGAGGGACCAGCTCGATTGCAACCTTCGCCAGGAGGACAGCAATCTCCTCTCGCAAGACAGGGGCGGACACAGGGCTGACCCTGGTGAAATACACACCCGTGAACTTGGGAGGCCGTTTCGCGAACTGAATCGCGTAGCCGAGTCTGATCGTGCGGATGAGCCACCGCGATGGGCTGGCCCGCGCTAACCAGGCAGGCAGAGCCCTCGCTAGAGGCTTCATTCGCACGATCGCTGACGTACCAACGGTGGGGCAGCACGGAGTGGGTGGGCTCAACCGGGAAGCACTGGGGTCCCGCGGGATAGCAGGAGGCGAGAGGTTCACTCTCGTCTCGCACCCATACTCCGGAGGTGTGGTCGGGAGGGGAAGAGAAAGGAGACCGTTCTCTTGCGCTCCGTGAGCCACTGGCGAAATGCACCGATCCTGCGAGCTGGAAGGCATAGCGTCCCAAGCTGGCAGTGTTCGGGCTGTCACATCCGGGGAAGGGGAAAAATGCTCTTTCTTTGGAATTTGAGTGGCATTGAAAAACACCATTGGTGTTATTTGTGTGGCCCGGCCCTCCGCCGGTGAAAGAGCAAGTTCCCTCTGTCATCCAGTGAAAGGGCGACCATCCGTGAGGATGGTTCGCTTCTCTCACACGAAGCTTGGATGGAGCGCGCTGAGGAATGAGAGGTCCGCGAGCCCAAAGGCGCAGATTTACTACCACCGTAACCCTCAGATCTGCCCGAGTGCC
This sequence comes from Danio kyathit, assembly GCA_903798195.1. Taxonomy (NCBI): domain Eukaryota; kingdom Metazoa; phylum Chordata; class Actinopteri; order Cypriniformes; family Danionidae; genus Danio; species Danio kyathit. The sequence goes on along the minus strand of LR812529.1, from coordinate 16,262,830 downwards.
AACCGCAGAGCGGGGGACAACTGGGGTGGGTCGCCCTTTTGCAAGAGCGAGCCTCGATCTTAGCTGCGCAACAGACATGACGTCGCAATGACGGCATGCACTGCCCGCGAGCACCGCATTGACATGCTGGACCCCCAGACATGTAACGCAGTGCTCGTGCCCATCATCCGGGGACAGGGAACCACCACATCCAGAAACGCACGGTCGGAACGACATCTTGAAAAAGACGCGCTGCGCGACCGTGTTGCTCTTTTAGGGAAGCTTGCTTCCTATACAAACCGCTCAGCTTGAGGACCGGACCCAAAGGACGCCAGGCAAGGGAGAGAAGACCCAGCTCGACTGTCTGCCGCGGCGTGAACGCGCTCTGGACCGGGAGAACAGTTTCTCAATCTCTCTCTGATCAGACAGGTTGGAGAACCCTCAGTAACTCTCTCAGAAGCTTGTGAAAGGCTCTGAAAGCGAAAAGGATGCCGTTGCTGAGCACATGCTGGGCTTTTATGCCAAGTTAATTGTCATTGACGACAGCTGTGCACGCTGACGCCGCCAACTCATTGGCATTTCATTGGCCCGTTTTTATACTCTTTCAGATGATTGGATTCTGACGAAATCCCCATAGTGGAAATTTTTCCACATAGCATTGAAGTTCCCCTCCCGAAGGGGAACCATTGTTATACAATAAATTGTCTAATTATCCTAACCTGCCTAGTAAACTTAATTAACCTAGTTAAGCCTTTAATTGTCACTTTAAGCTGTGTAGAAGTGTCTTGAAAAATATCTAGTGGAATATTATTTACTGTCATCATGGAAAAGATAAAAGAAATCAGTTATTAAAAATAAGTTATTAAAACTAATATGTTTAGAAATGTGTTGAAAAAATCTTCACTCCTTTAAACAGAAATTGGGGGAAAAATAAACAATGAAGCTAATAATTCAGGGGGGCTAATAATTCTGACTTCAACTGTATATATACTGTATAATACCAGGTTTTTGTAAGGTAATTTACAACACTAATACAGACCGTATATCACTTCAAACTATAAAAATGTCATCAATAAGTCACTTTTACTATCATTTCAACATCTAAAAATAGATACTTGGACGGTTATAGATTAAATGTTAAACCAATTCCCATCAGACATAAAGCACCTCCAGATGAAAACAACGATCTGAGAACAAACTAAATTCAAACACTTTCTGTCTCCAAAATAGACGGTACATCGAGTCCATCAGTTAAATCTGCAGATCAACATTCCTGAGCGTCTACATACGCATCTCTCATGCCACATACATACCATGTAAATATAAAACAAGATAAATCTGTAGATTGAACTGATGCGCATGATGTATTGTAGGAAATGTTCATTTCTATGATGGCGGATGAATGTCTTAGCCGTGAGTGTGTAACTTTGGCTTTTTGACAGGAAGCTGTTTCTGCTCTCAATTTACTGTGACAGGCTATGTTTTATGACTGATGAACTAGACTGTATGAAATGTGCTTAGTAAACCTGGAAGTTACATTTTGGTATTGTGGTTATTAGAGGAATGAGAATGAACCTCCTGTCATTGACCTTATGCAACAAAACAGATTATGAGGTGGTAAGAAAACTTCACAAAACTCTAGTGAATGAGAGTAATTATTATATTTATGGTTGATAGGAGAGCTCAAGTGTACTCCAGGTTAAGAAAACGTGCAAATAGAAAAATACTAACAAATTGAGAAAACATCAATGCATTTAACAACACACATACACACGTAAATTCTATAAGAGTGACATATTCATACCATTAGAACACTACTCACAACACATGCAAATACATTAAAATACTGCAACTAGTAAATAGTAGATCACAGCGAAAATGTGTTGGTGAACCATAAAAGTGTATGAACCTGGCTGCTTCCTATTAAGAGTCAGCCATGTTGTCACAGATCTGAAAGGAGAAATTTTTGTTGTTAATTATTTTAACATCCTGATCATATGGTTCGTTGTTGCTTGTATATTTTTAGAAATAATAATCTGATGAACTGGACAGCACGGTGGCACAGTGGGTAGTGCTGTTGCCTTGGCAATTTCTGTGTGTCAGTTGGCATTTCTGTGTGGAGTTTGCATGGGTTTCCTCCGGGTGCTCCGGTTTCCCCACAAGTCCAAAGACATGCACCATAGGTGAATTAGATAAGCTAAATTGTCCGCAGTCTATGTGTGTGAATGAGAGTGTATGGATGTTTCCCAGTGATGGGTTGCAGCTGGAAGGACATCCGCTGTGTAAAACATGTGCTGGATAATGTTATGGATTCCTGATTTAATAAAGAAAATCAGCCTCTCAAGAACGTGTTTGGCTTTCCTCTGATCATAATCATGTGGAAAAGATGATTGGTTTGCAGTCATGCACACTTACATTTTCCCATTGACCGCTTAATGGAAACATTAAGCAGTAAATTAAAATCCAAATCTAGGTTTATGTGTCAGGTAAAGTTCTGTATCCGTACTGTGGGCTTGACCTTTCCCCCTCTTCCATTCATGAGTGTGTCATGGGAGATTAGAGCGTTGTAGAAAGAGAAAGAAGCACGTGCTCGCTGAACTGCTCTATTTGTGTCCGGGCATAAAGCCAAGTATTCTGACTTTCCACACCGCGGCCTTGTCAGGGGCCACCAACCCTTTCAAACGCACCATTGTGAGGACTCTCCCAATGTATGTGAGCAGCATGTATGCAAACGTGTTGGTGTGGGAGTTTACCTGTGAGTGACCTTTGTTAGTGTAGCGTGCTTGTTGTTTGTGCAGCCCTGCAAATTTATGGAAAAGGACATGAGCGCAACAGGGGATTGCACAAACTCGGGAGTCGAGACGCGGCCTGAGCTGCACGCAGACTCAACACACTGTTTACTGACTCAGTTTGGATGGTTACTTGGCAACGGAAGCAGCCCAGTCACTACGGGCCACTATTGCTTTGTTTTGCTGCATTGCAACTGTGGGGAAAAGTGTGTGCGTGCTTGTGTGTGTCTGTGTGTGTAATGGAAGAGGAATGCATGTTAAAACCCATGACTTTTAGACAGGAAGTGACTGAACACCCACCCACATAATTGCATGTGTATGTGTGTGTGTGTGTTGAATGGTTCACTACGTATCAGTAACATTTTTTCATGTGAATCTAACTAAAAAAAACATGGAATTTTTATGTACTATAAATAATCTTATACTTTATCATATAACAATGAATATGTAAATATTTCTTAGGTTAAAGGATCAGCTCACCCATTTGCGTATCATAAAGCGGTTCTAAATCTTTATGAGGTTCATCTGATCTTAAAAGAAAGTATTTCGAAGTATGTTGGACACTGGTAGTCACTGACATTCATAATAGGAAATTAAATACTGCAAAAGTCAATGGCTGCTGGTTTCCATTCATTCATTCATTTCTTCATTTTCCTTCAGCTTAGTCCCTTTATTAATCTGGGGTCACCACAGCGAAATGACTCGCCAACTTATCCAGCATATGTTTTACACAGCGGACGCCCTTCAAGTTGCAACCCAGTACTGGGAAACACCCATACACACTCATTCACAAACATACATTATGGACAATTTAGCATACCCAATTCACCTATAGCGCATGTCTTTGGACTGTGGGGGAAACCGGAGCACCCGGAGGAAACCCACGCGAACACGGGGAGAACATGCAAACTCCACACAGAAATGCCAACTGACACACCTGAGGCTTGAAGCAGCGACCTTCTTGCTGTGAGGCAAGCGTGCTACCCACTGTGCCACCGTGCAGCCCCAATACTTTATTATATAACAATGAATATGTAAATATTTCTTAGGTTAAAGTACCAGTTCACCCGTTTGCGTATCATGAAGCAGTTTTAAACCTTTTTGAGTTTTATCTGAACTCAAAAGAAGGTATTTCGAAGTATGTTGGACACTGGTAGTCACTGACATTTTATAATAGGAAAAAAAATATTGCAAAAGTCAATGGCTGCCGGTTTCCATTCATTCATTCATTCATTCATTCATTCATTTTCCTTCAGCTTAGTCCCTTTATTCATCTGGGGTCACCACAGCAAAATGAACCGCTAACTTATCCAGCATATGTTTTACACAGCGGACTCCCTTTCAGCTGCAACCCAGTACTGGGAAAAACCCATACACTCTCATTCAGACACATACACTACAGGCAATTTAGCATACCCAATTCAACTATACCACATGTCTTTGGACTGTGGGGAAAACCAGAGCTGCCGGAGAAAACCTATGTATACACCGGGAGAACATGCAAACTCCACACAGAAACGCCAACTGACCCAGTCGGGGCTCGAACCAGCAACCTTCTTGCTGCGAGGGAACAGTGCTAACCACTGAGCCACCATGTCACTGGTTCCATTCTTCAAATATATATTATTTTGTTTTCATACAGGTTTGTGGAGGATGAGTAAATGATGACAGAGTATTGATTCCTGAAAAGCATAAACACGTGGTTGGTGTCCATTTGCATTTGAGCATACTTCATGATTGTTAGAAAGACTGCTCATAAAATGTTCCCCTGAGGCCTCATGGGAAAGCACATGAAATGTGCACTATAGGTGCTAATTTACTACCGTGTTTTGAATTTGCTGAATTCTTTTACATATGAGGAAGGATGCAATTTTGAAAACACTGACTGTGATGTTCATATTTTAACCAATCCTGAGAGTTTGGAGCAGAACTTCCTTTTTGACTGCAGACTGAAAAACATGGAGGCTGTTTGGGACTTATGATACGGAACAAGCATTCTTAGTTGAAAAAAAAAAAGCTTATACTTACATAAAGTATGTTTCAGTTTTCAATTACTTCACTAAATGTTATCCATTCAATCATTCATTCATTTTCTTTCAGCTTAGTTCCTGATTTATCAGAGGTCACCACTGTGGAATGAACCGCTTACTATTGCAACATATGTTTTATGTAGCGGATGCCCTTCCAGCCAAAATCTAGTACTGGGAAACACTCATACACACTCATTCACACACACTCATACACTACTGCCAATTTAGTTTATTAAATTAAACTATAGCGCATTCCTTTAGGAGAAACCGGAGCACCCGGAGGAAACCCACGCCAATACAGGGAGAACATGCAAACTTCACATAGAAACGTCAACTGGCCCAGCTGGGATTCAAACCAGCGACCTTCTTGCTGTGAGGCGACTGGGCTAACCATTGAGCCACTGTGCCGCCCCAAATATTATCCACTGTATCTAAAAATGAAGAATTATATAGTAGGCCTATACACTGAAAAAAGTCATGACAACAACTTTAACATCATTTAATAAGTTCATTAGGTTTTAACAGCATTTTTAAAGGCATACAAGAGTTAACTTAATGTGTTTAGTTGGTCTGATTGATGTAAGTTGAAATAACTAGAAAAGTTTAATTGATTTTGAACAAAAATTGATTTAAAGTAAAAAATTGAAGGCAGCAATTTTACAGTGTTACTTTTATAATTGTGTATGAATGACTCCAAAACACTGTTATTACCACCGTGGAAAAACTTGGTTATTGTTTAAACAAAACTTCATCAGTGGCTAACAATGTTGCTAAGCTAACGGTGTTGTTGTTCTTGTTAAATGATGACCAAATGAGTTATTTGCAAATAAGAAATACAAAAATTAATAAAGAAATTAATGAGTTTTGTGTGTGCGTAAGTTGTTTTTTCAAAGCTAATCTTTTTGCTGTTTAACCCACATATGCTTACATATTTGCAGTTAGCACTTTTGTATATAAACAATATTATAGTTTATCTATAATTACTTATAATTACAATGGTGTTTAAAACAACAACAATAATCAATTGTACTTAGGTTTTTTTTATATTTTTTTTATTTAAAGGTATATTACTGTACATTTACAGTTATGTGTCAAAAGTCAAATAATCAAAATTATGGAATAGGAAAAATTATAATTATTTCATTTTTAATTTTCTTTCGGCTTAGTCCCTTTATTAATCAGGGGTCGCCACAGCGGATTAAACCACCAACTTATCCAGCATATGTTTTACACAGCGGATGCCCTTCCAGCTGCAACCCAGTACTGGGAAATACCCATATACTCTCATATGCACCCACACATACACGACGGCCAATTTAGCTTATTCAATTGACATTCATCATTTTGAGGGTGAGTATCATGCTATATATACGAATAGCAATTGAACACTAGCCGTGTCCGTTTCTCACAGTTCATATGGATTTTTATGTTATATTTTAATTACCTGCATCATGTCTATCCATCCATCCGTCCTTAATATCCATAAGTATGAATTAGTAGGAGTTATTAACTATAGGTTATAGTTTCCAGGTTTCCTGTAAGGATGGAGTGACAGGAGAGATCAGCATGACGTGTTTCAGGTCGATGATGAAGTCAGAGAGGCTGCATAGTTTGAAAGGGAGGTTATTTATTCTCAGGATGACATGATGATCCAGCTTATCTACAAAGCCATCAAAATGTTTCAGAAGAAGCTGACCATTTCTTTCTTTTCATCTTTCCTTTTTACTTTTACCTGTCAAAGTGACTACAGATCTGAACAAACACACTCACACAACTTCATATTTAACAATTGTTTAATGTTGTATTTTTACACATCGCTGTAAGGGAAATGTTTAACATTTTGTCAAATTATTTATACTGCGGTGAAAATGTCTAAAGTTATGTTTTTACATTACTGCTGTGCAAATGTCTAGTTATATTTACATATTTCAGGGTTTTTCCTTGTTCAAAATAAGTTAAAGGTGGTATCCCATTCATTACATTTTTGTGACTTGAAATAAATGCAATTTGCATTATTCTTGTAATCTTATATTAAAAACATAATATTTTTTTAAAAAGGCTAACATTAAATGTAATTAAATACAACCAGTGCTTGAGCATCACTTGGAGTCTGACAGTAGTTGCCTGCCTGATTTTTTGTCAAAAGACAGAGGTGGTACATTTGATGGAGGTAAGCACTGCATAATTCTTTATGCACAAAAACCCCTGCTTATTTACACATGCAGTGCAAGTATCTAAAGTTATTTATATTGTTCTGTAATATATGTTTAAATGATTATGTTGGAAATTAATGTTTATTATATTGACAACTTTATTATACTGCAGTGCAGGCAACAACATATAAACTATGTACAGTGTGTGTTTATATAATTTTTTTACATGAATAAATTTAGGTTCATCATCTACTCTTTAATCTTTAGCTCAAGCTTTTACTAATGGGCAGAAGGCAAGCCATTGTATAAATCTGGTTGATGCTCGCTGTAATAGAAAGAGATGATGATCGTCCAGCTTGTGTTGCTTCATGCTGCGGATGAGACACTCTGTGTGGACCCTCAGCCGTGCGATGGACGGTGTCTCCCTCACACTTGCTTTTACTCTGGGCACATTACTCTGGATGTTGTAGGATGCAAGTTGTGAACCTAAATCAGATGTAATGCATGTAGATGTATAAATCAGAAAGAAATGTATTAGATTTTGCATATAAATACTTGTGCTTAACACATTTTGTCTATTACATGACACTAGAATGTTTAGAGTGTGTGTGCGTGTATATGTGTGTGTATATATATATATATATATATATATATATATATATATATATATATATATATATATATATATATATATATATACACACACACACACACACACACACACACACACTATATATATATATATATATATATATATATATATATATATATATATATATATATATATATATATATATATATATATATATATATATATACTGCAATTTATTGAAGTTCATGATGGTTAATTCTACAGTATGTTGCTGCATTCATTAACAGAAAGTTGTAAATACTACAATATTCATTCATTTACTTTTCGGCTTAGTCTTATTGAATGCTACAACATATACAGTATAATACAATTTACTATAGTATGGTTAAAAACATAATATTATATAATATAAAATACAATTACAACTTGTTACTTCTTTCATCTGGGTTAAATTCTAGTACATCATTTTTTTATTGTTCCTTTAGAGCCGTATAACATCACCAAAAGCAGCATCGAAGCAGTCTCCTTTCAGTCACTCCACCTCTTCACGGAGACTGTCAGCCTGATCTGGTGTATTAATCATCTGCAGTTGGTTGTGGAACTGAACAATAATGATGTTGCAGATGCTGGGCATCCACTGGCACATGATTCTCATTAATTTAAGTGTAAATCTCCCTTTTTTTTGCCATGCTTCGATGCATTTAGGTCTTGCCACTATTAGATTTCGCTGTAAAACGCGCTATGCGGAAATCGAGATACTGGCTAATATTCTACCGGAAATACGTCAGCAGAGTTCGTGCATAGAGTCAATTCAACTATACCGCATGTCTTTGGACTGTGGTGGAAACCGGAGCACCCGGAGGAAACCCACGCGAACACGTGGAGAACATGCAAACTCCACACAGAAACGCCAGCTGGCTCAGCCGGGACTCGAACCAGTGACCTTCTTGCTGTGAGGCGACAGTGCTAACCACTGAGTCATCGTGTCACCATGAATTTACATTTTTATTACTACATATAATAAAAAAATTGGTAAAAAAATAAATAGATAAAAATGTTAAAACCGTAGACTATAAATAGTTTAACAATCATGGTAGAACGTTAGCATGAGCTTAACACATAATAGCTTCCATCACAGTACAGGATACACATAGCTTTTTCAGAGGCATTTCTCCTCAGTGACCTCCACACTGCTGAATCAGACTTTTCCAGCTCTCAGTTTTCTACTCTCCATCTCTGTTGACCTATTGAGTTTTCAGCTTCATGGACTGCTGGCCCTCATTGAGTTTGACCTCTGGTGTTCAGTGACGACCCCTGGAGAGATACAAAGAGCTGGGCCGCTTTTCCCTTCATCTGTCCAATGGAGACCCAACAAAAGCTGATCTCGGACACTCGCAGCAGAGAATACAGAACACGGCTCGCTTTTCAGGCACTTTTAAAAGAGCTCGTCTGAATCAAGTCCTCTAATTGACACCGCGGTGAAAAGAACTGCCACATTGCATGATTTAGGCTCACAATATATGGCCTGACAGACTAGTCAATTAATGGTATTTTGTTTAAATTTGTTTAGTTAATTCTTTGTTGGTACTATTAAATAATTGTATATGTTTAAGGATTATTTAGTAATATTTTAGCTATTTATTTAATCAATATAATTCATTAGTCTTGTTCTTAAAATTCATAATAGTTTTTTTCTTACTAAATAACTAACTATTTCATTTAATAATCATTTGGTTAAGTTGTGTATTTTAAATAGTAAAAATATATATTATAATTTAATAAATAATAATTTATCTTGTGTGTGTGTGTGTGTGTGTGTGTGTGTGTGTGTGTGTGTGTGTGTGTGTGTGCGTGCGTGCGTGCGTGCGTGCGTGCGTGCGTGCGTACGTGTGTGTGTTGAATGGTTTAATATGTATCAGTAACATTTTTCTATGTAAATCTGACTGACTAAGAATAACAATAAAATGTATGTATGGAATTTTGACGTACTATCACAAGTACTCTGCTAGTTTATTATATACCAGTCAATATGCAAGTCTTCCTTAGGTGAAAGGATCAGTTCACCCAATGCATATCTCATTTATTTATCTTGTTATTAAAATTCATAATATTATTTTTATTAAATAACAATTTTCAATCAATACTACTTCATTTAATAATTATGTATATTATATAATTTATTTTTAAACATACATCATACTGTACCTTATAAAATAAGGTACAGTAAAAATATAAAAGTATCAAATTAAATTATAAATTAACTATAAAATAGGTTATTTATTTAATCCAAAGTCATATAATTGATTTATCTCATTAATTCTTCTTATTGTTATTTTATTAAATAGTGTTTTATTATATACTTTTTACTTAAATGTAAAAAAAACTACATTAAAAAATTATAAATAAAATAAATATAATTGATCGATCTTATTAAAATTCATATTATTACTATTTTATTAAGTAACATTTTATTTAATATATTTACATTTATTTTTAATTAATTAAAATGAATAACTGATTTGTTTTATTAAAATGCATATTATTATTTTATTTAAAAATTTGTATAACAGTTTTTCCCAATTGTTTACACACATTTTGTGAAAGCATGTCTCATATTGTCAGAACTCTACACACAAATCACAAAACACACACGCATTGGGCAAAACACTTCAATTCTCCTACAAAATCAAAGTTTACATTCAAAACAATGTACTTTCTTCTCAAAATGGTGTTTTGTTTTCAAATGACACACACAAGCCATCACATGAAGTGAAGTTTATTCATAAACTAATTTCGAGAGGATCACGTGCTTGTGATTTACCACAGCTGGTCTCGCATTAAACTAATCATGATCTCCCAATCATATGATTCCCTATTTACTATAAATAACCACAGTTTCAGTACACAGTTATCTTCGTATGGAAGAAACCCCCCTTTCCTCCCCCTTCTCCTCCTTTTCATAGATCGGGCGGCACGGCGGCCCAGTGGTTAGCACTGTTGCCCCACAGCAAGAACACTGCCAGCCCTGGTCCTCACCAGGATGGTGGGTGTTTCTGTGTGGAGTTTGTATATTCTCCCCGTGTCCGCGTGGGTTTCCCCCGGGTCCTCCGGTTTCCTCCCACCCGCAAAGATATACTTAATTCACAACAGACTTAGGCAATGGATTCAACTGTCTAACTCCCTTTCTCCTCAAGAGTTTCCTTAGCTATTGAAGCTGGGGAGTTTGAGAGCTACCTAAGCTTACAGTTTTTCACAATTGTTTACACACAATTACTTGTATTTCAGACACAATGACTACAACATGTAACTGATGCACCAACCCCCTGAACCAATTCTGCTAAACTACAAGCACAATTCCTGCTTTACACTCAAATTGCAGATTTAAAACACACTTTTTTCAAAACACTACACACAATTCTCTGCATTTGGCACAATTTTCATGCAGATAATCTCTTGTTTTCACAAGGAACACACTGTTATTCACAATTGTAAAGTCAGTTGTCCTACTTTGCATACTAACTCATCACATGGGTAAACACCTGTCACACAAAATCGCAATTTAGAAATCAGAGCTCATCTAGTTCATAACTGGTTCACTGCCCACTTATGTTTTTTAGTTGTTTATCTCTCTCCATATTCTCCATTTCTCAATCCTATTGAGGACTTTTTTTCTGCCTGGGGTTGGAAAGTTCATTCATTCATTTTCTTGTCGGCTTTGTCCCTTGCGGGGTCGCCACAGCGGAATGAACCGCCAACTTATCCAGCACGATTTTACGCAGCGGATGCCCTTCCAGCCGCAACCCATCTCTGGGAACTTCCACACACACATTCACACTCATACACTATGGACAATTTAGCTTACCCAATTCACCTGTACTGCATGTCTTTGGACTGTGGGGGAAACCGGAGCACCCAGAGGAAACCCACGCGAACGCAGGGAGAACATGCAAACTCCACAGAGAAACGCCAACTGACCCAGCCCAGCCAAGGTTCGAACCAGCGACCCAGCGACGTTCTTGCTGTAAGGCAACAGCACTACCTACTGCGCCACTGCGTTGCCGGGGTTGGAAAGTGTATGACTGAAATCCACACTTTTTTTTTTTTTTTTTTTACTGTACAACAGTATTCTGTAAATACTTCTGTTGATGGCATATGTAGACCACGTTATGTGCAACTTTGTGTTGGTTGGGATGAACACTGTGTACACTGTTTTTGTGGGAAAAATACAGTCAAATATATTTGGTACTGTGTATTTGTGTGTTTTCTATAAAAACAATATTCTGAAATATTTTACAATGCACTTATGTAGGCCTATGTACTGTCTGCAGTAATTGTAACACTGAACAAAAAAAGGCTCACAGTAAGTCATTATGATGAATGGAGAAAAAGTGGTCATAGTGTTTTACATTAAGCACATCAGTGTTCAAATGGTTCTTCTAAATGTCTACTCATGTGATGGCTTGTGTGTGTCATTTGAAAACAAAACACCATTTTGAGAAGAAAGTACATTGTTTTGAATGTAAAGTTTCATTTTGCACGAGAATTGAAAGGTTTTGCTCAATGTGTGTGTGTTTTGTGATTTGTGTGTAGAGTTCTGACAATATGAGACATGCTTTCAGAAAATGTGTGTAAACAATTGGGAAAAACTGTAAGCTCTCCTCTCGCTCTACGAACGGAGGGGAGCCCTGGGCTCGAGGATCCCTTAAGCTCAGGGCTCTCTCCCGGGACAGCATGCCAAACAAGCTTATATTAAATCATCAGCTAAGTGTGAACTCTTGAATAGACATTTATAAGAATCATTTGAACACTGATGTGCTTACAGTTTTTTCTGAATGCTTAAGCACATTTTTTGTAACTATTGGCTATTTTTGCAAAACTCTACACACTAATAAGCAAACCCTTCACCAAATCTGCAAAACAGTTTAGTTCTCTTGCAAAAGCTAATAAACTTTGCTAAACTCTTCAAACCTTAGTAGAAATGGTATTTTTGTATCAAACATTTAACACAAGCCATCACAATAATAAGTACACAATGCGGCAACTACACACTGATGGAATAAATAAAAACTACATCTGGCTTTTGCTTTAAGAGCAGCTTCTCAACTGATCTTTAAAAAGAAGTTTGCCGCCAATGTAGAAGCTTTAAAAAAATAATGAAGAGTCAGAAGACTAAACAGTTATATGATTTGTTTCAAGAATATGCCTTTATTTAACCCCTTACAGAGTTTCTATTCGATGTCTGCACGTTATGTTGTTCTTTTTTTGTCAAGTTATTTTATATATATATTTGTTGGTTGTTGGTTTATTTGTATGTTTGTTTGTTTTGCTTTTGTGTGTGTAATTTTATGGCTTTATATTTGATTCACTGTATGACATGTCTCAGTCAGTGTGTGCAAGATTATGTTTGAATTGAGTTTGGCCTAAATTGTTGTGTTTTGAAAGGCAAATATAAAAAGAAAATAAATAAAATAAAGAAAAACGTCTGGCTTTTCCCTTCTCTGAGCACAAGCTAGGCTATGTCAGTTTGAGGTCATACCTTTCTCATAGTTCTGTAAACATACAGGGATGCAAACTTCAAGTACTGGTGTTTATTTACACACATCAAAACAAACACAAGGGTTTTTCCAAATCAAAACACAAAATAGTAATTTCACTGAGAAAAAAGAAAAAAAAAATCAGACTACATCGTGTCGTCTCTCTGGGTCCGGCCACAAAATTTCATCTACATCACATGCAATGTCCTCTAAGGCACCGGGGAAAGTATCTGATTGCAAAGTGAACTAATTATCTAAATCAGTTTTCACATGTGGCAGTGTGCCAGACAGTTGGCAAAATAGTGTAAATAATAGCCATACATGTGTATAGTTTTGCTATGAGTGTGTTGATCAATTGGAAATTCAGTGTAAAGCAGTGAGTTGTGTTTACAGTTCTGCAAAAAGAGTGCTGTGCAGTGGATTGTACCTACAATTTTGCAAAGTGGGTGTTACAAAATTGCAAACTTAGTGCAAAGCAGTGTTTGTGCTTTTAATTTTGCAAACTCAGTGAGTGGTTTTGCTAAAAGAATTAATCGTTTTATAAATTGTGCTATAAGAATCTCGGTTAGAGTTTAAGCATTTAGAAAAAACTGTAATGTAAAACACTATGACCACTTCTTCTCCATTCATCATAATGACTTACTGTGAGCCTTTTTTTGTTCAGTGTTACACTTACTGCAGACAGTACATAGGCCTACAGAAGTACATTGTAAAATATTTCAGAATATTGTTTTTATACAAAACACACAAATACACGGTACCAAATATATTTTACTGTATTTTTTTCCCACAAAAACAGTGTACATCCCAACCAACACAAAGTTGCACATAATGAGGTCTATATATGCCATCAACCGAAGTATTTACAGAATACAGTTACAGTAAAAAATAAATAAATACATTTTTTAAAAAAGTGTGGATTTCGGTCATACACTTTCCATCCCAAGGCAGAAAAAAAATCCTCAATAGGATTGAGAAATGGAGAATATGAGATGAGCTCTGATTTCTAAATTGCGATTATGTGTGACCGGTGTTTACCTGTGTGATGAGTTAGTATGCAATGTAGGACAACTGACTTTACAATTTTAAATGACAATGTGTTCCTTGTGAAAACAAGAGATTTTCTGCATGAAAAGTGTGCCAAATGCAGAGAATTGTGTGTAGTGTTTAGAAAAAAGTGTGTTTTAAATCTGCAATTTGAGTGTAAAGCAGGAATTGTGCTTGGAGTTTAGCAGAATTGGTTCAGGGGGTTGGTGCATCAGTTCCATGTTGTAGTCATTGTGTCTGAAGTACAAGTAATTGTGTGTAAACGATTGGGAAAAACTGTAATTGTTTTTATTCAATAAAAAATATACAATATATTTATCTTATTAAATTCACATTATTATTTTCTTACATAACTTTACATTAAATATTTTTTACAGTTTTTCCCAATTGTTTACACACATTTTTTGAAAGCATATCTCATATTGTCAGAACTCTAAACACAAATCACAACACACACACACACACACACACATTGGGCAAAACACTTCAATTCTCCTGCAAAATCAAACTTTACATTTAAAACAATGTACTTCCTTCTCAAAATGGTGTTTTGTTTTCAAATGACACACACAAGCCATCACATGAATAGACATTTATAAGAACCATTTGAACACTGATGTGCTTACAGTTTTTCCCAATTGTTTACACACAATTACTTGTACTTCAGACACAATGAGTACAACATGTAACTGATGCACCAACCCCCTGAACCAATTCTGCTAAACTACAAGCACAATTCCTGCTTTACACTCAAATTGCAGAATTAAAACACACTTTTGTCAAAACACTACACACAATTCTCTGCATTTGGCACAATATTCATGCAGAAAATCTCTTGTTTTCACAAGGAACACACTGTCATTCACAATTGTAAAGTCAGTTGTCCTACTTTGCATACTAACTCATCGCATAGGTAAACACCGGTCACATATAATTGCAATTTAGAAATAAAAGCTCATCTCATATTCTACATTTCTCAATCTTATTGAGGATTTTTTTTCTGCCTGGGGATGGAAAGTGTTTGACCGAAATCCACACTTTTTTTTCTGTAACTATTTTGTAAATACTTCTGTTGATGGCATATGTAGACCACATTTTGTGCAACTTTGTGTTGGTTGGGATGAACACTGTGTACGCTGTTTTTGTGGGGAAACATGTATTTGTGTATTTTGTATAAAAATAATATTCTGAAAAATTTCACAATGCATTTCTGTAGGCCTATGAACTATCTGCAGTAAGTGTAACACTGAACAAAAAAGGTTTACAGTAAGTCATTATGATGAATGGAGAAGAAGTGGTCATTGGTGGTGTTTTACATTAAGCACATCAGTGTTCAACTGGTTCTTATATTATGTATATGTGTGTGTGCAAGAGTGTGTGGGTGTTTCCCAGTGTTGGGTTGTAGCTGGAAGGGCATTCGCTGTGTAAAACATATGCTGTATAAGTTGGCGGTTCATTCCGCTGTGGCGACCCCTGATTAATAAAGGGACTACCTGAAAATAAAATTATGTCTATTCATGTGATGGTTTGTGTGTGTCATTTGAAAACAAAACACCATTTTGTGAAGAAAGTAAATTGTTTTGAATATAAAGTTTCATTTTGCAGAAAAATTTAAGGGTTTTGCCCAATGTGTGTGTGTGTTTTGTGATTTGTGTGTAGAGTTCTGACAATATGAGACATGCTTCAAGAAAATGTGTGTAAACAATTGGGAAAAACTGTAACATATTTGATTTATCTTATTAAAATGCATATTATTATTTTACTGAATTACTTTTTATTAAATATTTTTTATTAAAAAATTTTTTTAATTTAAAATAATTACATTTTAAATAAAATGTATATGATTTATTGATCTTCTTGCTCTTTTAATTGCATGATTTAGACAGATGACACTAATCACAGAGGGAATTATTAAGCCGTTTCTTGCTTAGACAGCAAATAAGATGCTATGAAAGGTCAGATATATTGGTCTTATGATACGAGAACAGATTGTGGTTAAAGTGGCTCATACACAGCAGGATGAGGATGTGTGTGTGTGTGTGTGTGTGTGTGTGAGTTGGCATAAGTGGTTTATGGAACCAATTTTCAGGTTTACTCACCAGCATTACGGGGCCATTTAGTTTATGGAACCAATTTTGATGGTTCCGTAATTCATGAACTTTAAGTTGATATAAAAAATGGTTTAAATGGTGATTATTCATTACAAATGACCTAAATGATAATTATTATACTTGTTTTATAAGTTCACATTGTTATTTGGTTATTATAACATTTGGTATGCTTTTTATGGCCTTTACAAATGTGGGCCTCATAAACCGTTTTGTGTATGTGTGAATTTCGAACAGCGCCCCTGGATGCGGGAATCGGTACTGCACTTTTACACACACTCGCGCCAAATTATACACAATTTCGCGCCGTTTATGCAAAACCAGGAAAGCGTCAGTTGCCATGACGACAGTGGACGCGCCAGTCGTGCTTCAAGCTGAGAAACTCACAACAAACAAGTAAGTTCTTTGTTTTTAATAACTTGTGTGTTGTTTATTATTATTTATGCATGATGATTCCACTTATTATCCAAAATAGCATGGTAATCTTTCACCACTTTTGTAAACATATCTGGCACACAGGCTACTGTTATAAAAACACCAATAACTGGTGACTGGGAGCAGAGGATAAGAAAACACGTACATATTTGCAATAGGTCTTTGTAATGGGCTCAGCAGACGTGCGATAGCAGTTTAAAATGTGTATTCGCTAATAATATCATGCGCTCGGCCTGTATCTGGCTCAGAAGCACCGGAGTCGATTTAAGGCAGAACCGAACAGACCGCACTCCTCCGCGGTAAACAAATCACCGTCCGAATCCATGAGATGTAATGTTATGGCAGATGTGCTATGTAGTTTATGTATTTTTGTAAACATACGTCCATGTGAGAAACAATGACTAAATGTGTGGTTTTATTTTCCTAAAAGCCATGTTTGTGATAATCTTGTGTTAAATTAATCTGTACATGTAAATTAATTAACTTTCGATATTAAAGAGGTTACCAGAGTTATTAACTTTATTTGGTCAAAATAGTGCACTGCTATATTGTCTAATGGTATGATAATTGATTACTATATTAGGCTACTAATCTGTTCTATTTATGCATTAATATTGCTGTGCATTTGTGGTATTGATATCACAACTGTGAAGTTTGACCTTATATAATATTTTAATAGTGAATGGTGGTAGGAGTCGAAGCAGAAAGACGCTGCTCATCATGTGAGGCTGGGGAAGGATAAAGATATTCTTACAGTACATGGAGGTACGTCAGTGACACTGAAGGTAATTGTTTTTGTAAATGCTGTGTCTCACTCCTGGTTAACCTGAGTTCATGTTTCATTATACATATAGTGTATAAACTGTTAAGAAGCAAAAAAGGGTTTAATTTAACATAAAAATGAATGCATGTATGATGCCATGACATTATAAATGTCAACAAATAATATTTAAATGTAAAAAAAACTTCGTTTGTTGTCCTTGTTGGAAAACACACTTTTAAATGTTAATGTTTATTTTAAGTGACAAATAAAATGCTAATATTAATGATTTCCATATTAGTGAGAAGTTAAAACTAGTATTTGATGGCGTTCAATCGTTAATAAAGTATTAGATTTTTTGGGGGGGTTAGTTTCCTGGACAGTGTACTTTCTGTGCAAGATAAAACCAAAACATATTTGCCTTCTGAATCTTGATCTGAAGAGATATTTTCATATTAAGGTTTATTTAACAGGCATAATAACAACAACGGTGTATTGCTTTATTGTATATACACGCACCGGCCACTTTATTAGGTACACCTGTCAAGTTGCTTGTTACCACTAATTTCTAATCAGCCAATCACATGTCAGCAGCTCACTGCATTTATGCATGTAGACATGGCCAAGACAATCTGCTGCAGTTCAAAGCGAGCATCAGAATGGGGAAGAAAGGGGATTTAAGTGACTTTGAACGTGGCATGGTTGTTGGTGCCAGACGGGCTGCTCTGAGTATTTCGAAAACTGCTGATCTACTGGGATTTTCACGCACAACAATGTAATGTAATGTAATGTAATGTGTATTTATATAGCGCATTTATTGTGTATGGTCATACACCCAAAGCGCTTCACAATCATGAGGGGAGTCTCTCCACACCACCACCAGTGTGTAGCATCCACTTGGATGATGCGACGGCAGCCACAGGACAACGGCGCCAGTGCGCTCACCACACACCAGCTATTGGTGGAGTGAAGAGACAGTGATAGAGCCAATTCGGTGGGTTTACAGAGAATGGTCCGACAAAGAGGAAATATCCAGTGAGCGGCAGTTTTGTATGCGCAAATGCCTTGTTGATGCCAGAGGTCAGAGGAGAATGGCCAGACTGGTTCCAGCTGATAGAAAGGCAACAGTAACTCAAATAAGCACTCGTTACAACCGAGGTCTGCAGAAGAGCATCTCTGAACACACAACACGTCCAACCTTGAGGCGGATGGGCTACAGCAGCAGAAGACCACACCGGGTGCCGCTCCTGTCAGCTAAGAACAGGAAACTGAGGCTACAATTCGTACCACATAGTACCAATTGAGCATTGTGTCAATGCCACAGGCTACCTGAGTATTGTTGTTGACCATGTCCATCCCTTTATGACCACAGTATACCTATCTTCTGATGGCTACTTCAATTAGAATAAAGTGTCAATATCATGTCAATATGAACCAAAGTCTCTGAGGAATATTTCCAGTACCTTGTTGAATCTATGCCACAAAAGATTAAGGCAGTTCCGAAGGCAAAAGGGGGTCCAACACGGTACTAGTAAGGTGTATCTTATAAAGTGGCCGGTGAATGTATACGTATATTCATTCATTCATTTTCTTTTTGGCTTAGTCCCTTTACTAATCTGGGGTCGCCACAGCGGAATGAACCGCCAACTTATCCAGCATTTGTTTTACGCAGCGGATGCCCTTCCAGCTGCAACCCATCACTGGGAAACATCCATACACACTTATTCACTCACATACACTACGGCCAATTAAGCTTACCCAATTCACCTGTACCACATGTCTTTGGACTTGTGGTGGAAACCGGAGCACCCCGAGGAAACCCACGCGAATGCGGGGAGAACATGCAAACTCCACACAGAAACGCCAACTGACCCAGCTGAGGCTCGAACCAGCAACCTTTTTGCGGTGAGTCGACAGCACTTCCGCCTAAAGTGCGGGTGACGCGGTGCAGCAAGAAGGTCGCTGGTTCGAGTCTTGGCTGGTTCAGTTGGCATTTCTGTGTGGAGATTGCATGTTCTTCCCGTGTTCACGTGGGTTTTCTCCGGGTGCTCCGGTTTACCCCACAAGTCCAAAGACATGTTGTATAGGTGAATTGGGTATGCTAAATAAATTACCGTAGTGTATGCGTGTGTGTGTGTGTTACCTATAATTACCTATAATTGTCTTCAAGCATTTAGTGCTGTGATAAACAAACACTAATACAAAAATCTGAATATTCTTAAAAAGCACTGTAAAAGTTTTTAAATTTTATTATTCACTTTATTTTGAAGTGTCCACTATATTGATATTGTGCATGTTCATTAACATAATATATTGTATTATTATATATCGGACTATGTCTAAATAATCATGTGTAATAAGCTGTGGTTGTGTAGCACACACCTGCATTGTTTTAACTTTGTCATCTGTGTTTTGATTCTGTTTTTCAGACTCTTCACGAGCCAATATGTTTGACTATTGAACAGAGTGAGTTTGGGTCTACTCTTGCACCTCCTTTAGAGGTTTGTCTGTATATTTGTCTTCTAAATGTTGATCTGAAGAGATATTGTAGTATTGTTCTTTTTAGTGAGTGAGCAGTGCTCTGTGTTTTAAAAAGTATTGTGTATGTTAATTGTTTGTTTTTCTGAAGCACAAACCTCCAGGAACTAGAGGGTTACATAGTTGAAATCGGACTGCACAGTGTTGCCTCACAGCAAGAAGGTCACTGGTTTAAGCCTCGGCTGGCTCAGTTGGCGTTTTTGTGTGGAGTTTGCATGTTCTCCCCGTGTTTGTGTAGGTTTCCTCCTGGTGCTCCGGTTTCCCCCATAAGTCCAAAAACATGTAGTATAGGTGAATTGGGTAAGCTAAATTGTCCATAGTGTATGAATGTGTATGGATGTTTTCCATAGATGGGTTGCAGCTGGAAGGGCATGCACTGCGTAAAACGTAAGCTGGATAAATTGGCGGTGTATTCCGCTGTGTCGACCCCAGATTAATAAAGGTATGTTTTATTCCATTAACAAAATAGTAAACGTTATCTGGCTCAGTTTCAAAAAGGACAAAACAGCATTTCTATACAACCATGAGTATTCACACAGTAAACATACACAATTCTGGATCACAGAAAGTTACCATATGTAGTCATCAAACACCAAATCATGACCTTAAAAAGCAAATCATAACCCATGTGTTATGTTTTTTGTGTTTGTATATTCATGGGTTACGAGGTCATGATTTGGTTTATAAAGACTCATTATGGTAACTGTGTGTGATCCAGAATTGTGTATGTTCCCTGTGTGTGTATACTCATGGGTTATGAGGTCATGGTTTGGTGTAAGAGGACTCCATATGGTAACAATGTATCATCCAGTATTGTGTATCTTTACTGTGTGTGTGTACTCATGGGTTATGAGGTCATGGTTTGGTACAACAACTCATGGTAACTATGTGTGATCCAGTAATGTGTATGGTTACTGTGTGTGAATACTCATGGGTTACGAGGTCATGATTTGGTGTATGAGGACTCTATATGGTTGTATAGAAATGCTATTTTTGTCCTTTTTGGAAATGAATCAGATAATGTTTACTATTTTATTAATAGAATAAAACACAAATTTCATGATTTCAACTATGTAACCCATTACCTTCTACCTTCCTTTGGAAAGGCATTAAAACCATAAACTGGATGGGCAGCTTGGAGGGCCATTGTCTTGCAGAGATTTGCTCCAACACTACCCAAACACACCTGGACAAGCTGATCAGTGTGTTCAAGATCACTAGAAAGTTGCAGCCAGGCATTTTTGATTAGGGTTGGAGCTAAACTCAGCCGTTCAGTGGCCCTCCAGGACTGAAGTTGCCCATCCCTGATGTAGATTCTCGGTTTTACTTCTTGTTAAATTTGTGATCAGATAATAAGACACATTCTTTTACATTAGTTTTTACATAATTAATATTGATTGTTTAATAGCTTTATGAATTCTATACAAATTCATGTCACCTCTTGAATAATTTTAAGATTAAACCAGTTAAGCCTGATTTGTGTGAATCCCAAACGTTTAACTTTGTCTTCTGTGTTTTGATTCTGTTTTTCAGACTCTTCATGAGCCATTATCTTTTGACTACTGAACAGAGTGAGTTTGGGTCTACACTTGCACCTCCTTTAGAGGTTTGTCTGTATATTTGTCTTCTAAATGTTGATCTGAAGAGATATTGTATTATTGTTTCTTTTTAGTGAGTGAGCAGTGCTCTGTGTTTTAATAAGTATTGTGTATGTTAATTGTTTGTGTTTTCTGAAGCACAAACCTCCAGTAATTAGCGGGTTACATAGTTGAAATCATGAAATGTGTTTTATTCAATTAACAAAATAGTAAACGTTATCTGGCTCAGTTTCAAAAAGGACAAAACAGCATTTCTATACAACCATGAGTATACACACAGTAAACATACACAATTCTGGATCACAGAAAGTTACCATATGTAGTCATCAAACACCAAATCATGACCTTAAAAAGCAAATCATAACCCATGTGTTATGTTTTTTGTGTTTGTATATTCATGGGTTACGAGGTCATGATTTGGTTTATAAAGACTCATTATGGTAACTGTGTGTGATCCAGAATTGTGTATGTTCCCTGTGTGTGTATACTCATGGGTTATGAGGTCATGGTTTGGTGTAAGAGGACTCCATATGGTAACAATGTATCATCCAGTATTGTGTATCTTTACTGTGTGTGTGTACTCATGGGTTATGAGGTCATGGTTTGGTACAACAACTCATGGTAACTATGTGTGATCCAGTAATGTGTATGGTTACTGTGTGTGAATACTCATGGGTTACAAGGTCATGATTTGGTGTATGAGGACTCTATATGGTTGTATAGAAATGCTATTTTGTCTGTTTTGGAAATGAATCAGATAATGTTTACTATTTTATTAATGGAATAAAACACAAATTTCATGATTTCAACTATGTAACCCATTACCTCCTACCTTCCTTTGGAAAGGCATTAAAACCATAAACTGGATGGGCAGCTTGGAGGGCCATTGTCTTGCAGAGATTTGCTCCAAAACTACCCTAACACACCTGGACAAGCTGATCAGTGTGTTCAAGATCACTAGAAAGCTGCAGCCAGGCATTTTTGATTAGGGTTGGAGCTAAACTCAGCCGTTCAGTGGCCCTCCAGGACTGAAGTTGCCCATCCCTGATGTAGATTCTCGGTTTTACTTCTTGTTAAATTTGTGATCAGATAATAAGACACATTCTTTTACATTAGTTTTTACATAATTAATATTGATTGTTTAATAGCTTTATGAATTCTATACAAATTCATGTCACCTCTTGAATAATTTTGAGATTAAACCAGTTAAGCCTGATTTGTGTGAATCCCAAACGTTTAACTTTGTCTTCTGTGTTTTGATTCTGTTTTTCAGACTCTTCATGAGCCATTATCTTTTGACTACTGAACAGAGTGAGTTTGGGTCTACTCTTGCACCTCCTTTAGAGTTTTGTCTGTATATTTGTCTTCTAAATGTTGATCTGAAGAGATATTGTATTATTGTTTCTTTTAGTGAGTGAGCAGTGCTCTGTGTTTTAATAAGTATTGTGTATGTTAATACTTACCTTTACCACTTTCGCGTTAGGATATACTTACAGTACCTCCCAATGGGATGTTTGATTTTTCAACAAACATCCTATTGCTAGTTGCACTGGATAGTGTAATTTTACTTTAGCTTTCTGTTACAAAGGAAGGTAAATGCGTTACTAAAACTTTCCACAGTATGGTAAAACCTAATTTTACCCAATACCACCTAATAATCATAAGTAACCAGCCACAATGAATTATATTAGATTTATATTGTGTTGTGTTTTGACTGAAAATTTAATTAGTGCTTTTCTATTGATTGTCCAGATTTCACAGATGAGGATGACGATGATTGAGTGAGGGTGATGAAACCCTAGGCACAAACATTGCAGATGAAATCAATGGTAAGTATTTTAAATGCCAACAAAAATACATACTGGAGTAATAATTTCCTTAATTTTTGTGCACTACCATGTTTGGAAATGAGTGATTTTATTTTTCTGTTTTTTTAGTGAGCATTGAAGCACCTCTTTTCTCCCAAACCATCAACCAGTCTGCAGAGTCACATACCCATGGTTAGTTGAGTTTTTTCAATTTTTTTTTTTAGAACTTTGGCTAAAAAGTCAGTGTCCTGCTATAATTTCACCCAGTGCGAGTATGTGGACATTTAATTTCTGCATGGTACATAAGATGGTTTTAATCAGTAAATTATTAAGTTTAATACAGTAAAAAAAACTGTCCTGCACACAATCTAAAGCAGTTTTCCATATTCTCTAAGCATACAAATGTGTGCAAATGCATTTGCTTTTTAAACAACATGGTGCAGGATGTGCAATTGAGAACTACTTTAGGCTAAAACTATTCTCTTGAATAATTTTAGGATTAAACAGGTTAAGTCTGACTTGTGTGAACTCCAAGTTATTGAATAATAGAGTTGCCCAAATTACAATGGCATTGTCATGACTCTAGACTAACTTTATGCACTGATTGTGCCCAACTTTTTTAGAGGTGCACCAGCACAAAAGTTAGGTGCAGGTAAATTTCCGACCGCATGGCATTTAATAACCAGTTTTACAAGTTTTATTTAGTTTTTTGTTCTTTTTTTAAATTGCTATCCATATAGGCAATATTGACTTGTAAACGATTAACTAAAAATATGGTAAACAAAGTTTTTTGTTTTATTTAAAGCACAATTCGATAAGAAAGGTAACTTACTACCTCCCTTCACTATGTCTGATCGGTTTAAACTAGGGATGCTCATATTGACCGTTTAACTATTAACTGAATGGATGCATTTTTTACCTATTTACTATTTTTAGTGGGCACTGAAGCACCTCTTTTCTCCCAAACCCTCAACCAGTCTACAGAGTCACACACCTATGGTTAGTTTTTTTATTTATTTATTTTAGAACTTTGGCTAAAAAGTCAGTGTCCTGCACTTGCTTTTCAAACCACATGGCACAGGATGTGCAATTGAGAACTACTTCAGACTGAAACTAGCAAAACACAATTGCACATTGTAAAAAACAAAGCAGGAAGAAAAGTGTGTTTTTTGCTAAGAAGAATGACACCTTTTGCTGTATTTAGGAAACAATATGCCAAATGGTCTTGCAAGGCACCACGCATAAAATTGTATTTAGTGACTTTAACAAACATTTATATTGTCTTTTTAGTTGCTGACAAACAGAAGCCATAAAGAGCTGTGGAGAGACCATGGTCAAAAGCAGAGGTCACTGCGGTTATGAAGAACTTTAAGCCACACATTGCCAAAGGTCATCTTAAAAGAGTGTCATCTATGCAACAAGTGTGAGCCAGTCCTCCAAAACATCTTGACTAATTTCACTCTTTTTTCTTTCAGGTCTTCAATGTTTACTGTTTATGATTCTTAAAGTTGTGGTGACACTTTATAATACCGGCACACTATGAATCATTTAATAAGTGTTTGCAAGTAGTTCATCATATAAGCACTACATTTACATTAATAGATATTAGTAAGCGGATTACAAATACAGCTATGAATGCTCTATTCTTGACTTACAAGCACATATAAGTTATTCACATATAAAAAGTATTTTCATACTTTAATAACTAATTTATCATTGCCAAATTAAGTGTTACATCAGTTACAAACAGGTTATTTAAGAGTAGTTGTATGGATTTTAAATATCACTCTGAATAAGTAAATAATCAAATTTTTTTAATCAGTTTTTTTTATTTCCTGTTTTGGCCGACTTGTGTTCAATGTGCAAAGAAATCTGGATAAGACCAAGAAAGGACTTTTAGATGGAAACTTTCACTATAAAACAATTTTCTCTCCTTATACGCAACTTTTGTAAAGCGTCTGCTTCACAATGCTGTGTCAGAATACTTGCTTGTAAAATGTAGCCATACTTAGAATGCTTAGTTTAAGCAAATTTGATGAACACGATCATGTGTGTTGATGAATCTGAAACGCTCACTGGATGTGCTGTATTGTGCGCATTGCCTAATATCTATGTGCGTGCGCTCCCTAGCAACCATACATATTTACATTAGATGTCGCCTGCCCTGTTGTTGTCTATTGGAAGGAATGCGTCAATAGAGCCGCCATTTTAGTACAGGGTAGCGCTCCTTTGAAATGAATGCGAGACCAAGCTGCAGTGGAGGACTGTGGCCATCCAGAGCCAGAGATATACACATATACACATATATCTATGATCGGGAGTTTTCCCGGTGGTCAGTACGCAAATTTTTTTTTTATTACGAAAATTAGAATTTTACATCACGTTTCTATATTGATGGATCAGTGACCGCACGGGCATTGCTGATAAAGAGTGTGTGTTTGTGTGCATGTAAATGTATTATCCTCCCTCCTGTTAGATTTGATCTAATCCATGTCCTGAAACACACCCCCTCTCTTGCTTTCAGTTCTCATTCTGACGGAGGGAGCGATTCGTTTGTGAATGAATCTCCGTTATGAACGACTCGTTCACTTATTATCATAAATAACGTATTGTTGAACAATAACATAAAAACGAAATCTTACCTATGAAATGTTCTGCCTTTGTGCTTTGTTTTCTTTGTTTGCTCGTTACTACACCCGCACACAGCGCTAAAGTCCAGCATCTTCACGTTGGCACACGGTTTTGACTAGTGCGGTTGAATGACATTTGTGCTGGGAGCACTGTACCAATGTGGCGGCGCTATTGACACTTGCTCAGGGTCCATATGCGATATCTAGTGTATATATCTATGCCTAGCAACAACAGCAAACGCCTAACATTGCCAGCTATGTCCGTATCCCTCAAAGTTCTTGAAAATTAAATGTTTAGAGATGGTGTGACCAAAGTCCCCTTAAGAATTCTATAGTCTTTGCTGTGACACAACCTAAATGCATATGTTGATTAGGTCCGGTGCATATACACCAGGTTTTGGTACCCAACCGTACTTGTGAGAGACTGTTCTCACTCCTAGGTCACATCATTCAAAAGAAAAGGGCCACATTGTCCCCTATAATGTCAACAGACTGGACTGTCTCAGCAACTGGTTAAATGTAAAGGAGGACTAAGCAAAATAGTTTCTACTTTATAATTAATGTTCTCAACTATCAGCAATAAAACTTTACAAGGAGTACAATTGTTTGTATTCAATATTTTATTATTATAATTTTCCAATTTCCATATTTGCAATGCCTGTATTTTTTGTAGTCCACTTAGAATCTAACGTGGAAATCATTTTTGTTTCTTATTGGCATTGATTGTTTTGAAATTCAAATGGCACTTACATGCCTGTGTTTTTATTTCTGTAATAAATATGGCTTTCAAGCTAACAGTTTGAGGATCTTGATGGTTTATTTCAGGTATGTTGTTTACATGAAGAAATCTGTTACAAGTTAAGCAAAAATTCTAATAAACAATCATATTTTGAATTTGAATAGTTTCTTTGTCTTTAGTTTATAAATTTTACATTTGAATAGCCAAAATTACAAGTTTCAGTCCTTTAATTGCGATTAATCGTAATTGCAAAAAATGTGTAATTAATTAGGTTTTTTTTTTTATCGATTGACAGCACTAGTTTAAAAGAAATATTTTATACACTTCATAACTTGTTTATTTTTTTTTTTTGTGACCACAAGGTTCTTCCATGAATAAAGATCCGGTCTCCTTTTGAGTTTTCTGCTTCACAGGTGGCTGACATTTAAAAACTGACAAATAAATAGAGAGAGATAGAACAAATATTTATTAAATTATATTATTATATATAATATATACATTATATATAGTTGTAGTCAATATTATTAACCCTTCTGTGATTGTTTCTCTCTCTCTGTGTTTGTCTCTCCATTAAACCTAAATTCTTATATCAACAGCTCATTACTTAAAAGGGTATATTTAAAATACAAATCTGTATGTTCAACAGTGTTAGCCTAGAGGTTAAAAGAATGTCAAAACAAACCGCTTATACAGCAAGAAAGGTTTTTAAGAAATTTAATTTGGCTAAATTATAAATTAAGTAGTTATAGCAAGATGCTTTTGAGAGACAGGTCATGACAAATGTTTGTTTATTTATTTGTTTTGTTAGGAATGTCACTAGAATTTGGCATTTTAGTGAACAAGTGGTCCATTTCTAGAGTCATTTCAGACTTTCTATAGAGGGCATTAGAAATTATAAAGTGACTTACAGTTGAGGACACAATTCTTAGCCCTCTTGTGAAGTTTAAAATAAAATTGCATGGCATCAAATATGTAAAAATGTTGTTTAACAATAATTTTTTTCAACAGTTTTAAGATCTGATTTCTAATAACTAATATCTGTAGTCTTTGCCATATTATAATATAATTTACATAATATTGTATGTATCTTATATTGGATTAACTTTAATTGAAAAACGTTGCAGATTGCAATATTATGTCAGATTTTTTTTAATTCTTTAAAAACCTGTTTTAACACATTTTATTTAATTTTATCTGTTTTTAATCATTTTTATTCTTGTTTTTAAGAGAAAAATAAATTACACACATGCACATCCTAATTGTTTATTTGTTACATTAAGTTACAAAAGATGGGTCTCATTATTTTTTTACAAAGCTGTGTTTTGTTTTGTTTGCATGTAAATTTAAATAAATAAACATATGTGACGCTCTTTATGTCTTTTTTAAATTATCAATAAAAAACAAAAAAAGGTATTCAACAAAGCCAGGTATAAACCTCAGAGCGAGGCGGACGCAAGTCGGACACATTTCTAACCGGCATGCATCTTGCAGTGATCACCGGTGATCGGTTCTGCGCAGATTTTGCCCATCTAAACGAGCCTATAAGACCAGTGAATTTAGTAAATGTGAAAAAGGAAATAGCATGAAACAGCAGCAACAGGGTACACATACAGGTTTTTTCCAACTAAGCCATAGCAAAATTTACCAAACAACAGGGTAAAAAGAGGGGGTGGACAGTGGTCTGTCTCTTTTTTATGTGAGGTGGTCTTTGCGTATTGGTGATGATGTCATGGTGATGTCAGTGGTTGAATGACAAATGAGTGGACCAGGACCAGACAAGGGAGAACAGAGAAAACAACAGAACTTACCCATTACCCATTTAAATATACTAATTTGCACATAAACTTGCCCATTACATTTCCCTTTGGAATATACTTACCTGTAGAGGTGTGAACCTACTCTGGTCTCACGGTTCGCTTACGATTATCATGCCATCGATTCGGTTCAAATCGTTATCTTCAGTGTCAGTGAAAGACTGTCCAGCAAACACACACAGTTAATTGTGCAGAGTTTCTGCGTTTTAATTACTCGTGCTCGCCTCCCTCACCATAGTATTCTACCACAACATAAATCATGTCAGTACATAATAACCGGTTAGGATCTATTACTGAACCGATACCGAATTGTCTACATCTGCATTGGTGGTGCACCGAAGAAATTAATTTTGACACCCCTACTTACCTTATCGTGTCCTGTTACTTACCAGTGCATGAACTGACCTGTTACCAATTTTCCATTGAAACATACTTACCTCCCACTGGTTCCCTTTTCACCAGTTTGGTTTATCTGCCCATGTCTTTAAAGCATCCAGTTACACTCTTATCCTTGTCTGTTATTGTTGTGCATAATTACTGTAGTAGTGAAATGACAATAGTTAAAGATGAGGGAGGCAAAAACTCAACAGAGCATTTTGTCTATACTTAACTTCCTCATCAGCACATATAGAGCTTATAATCCATATTGTCACCTTAAACCAGTAATTACCTCATTGTGTTGTTCACTGAAAAAAAAAAAGAATAATTTGATTTACAATTTGGCGACGCAGTGGCGCAGTAGGTAGTGCTGTCACCTCACAGTAAGAAGGACGCTGGTTCGAGCCTCGGCTGGGTCAGTTAACGTTTCTGTGTGGAATTTGCATGTTCTCCCTGTGTTCGCGTGGGTTTCTTCCGGGTGCTCCGGTTTCCCCTACAGTCCAAAGACATGCGCTATAGGGGAATTGGGTAGGCTAAATTGTCCGTAGTGTATGAGTGAATGAGTGTGTATGGATGTTTCCCAGAGATAGGTTGCAGCTGGAAGGTCATCCGTTGCGTAAAACATGTGCTGGATAAGTTGGGGGTTCATTCCGCTGTGGTGACCCCAGATTAATAGCTAAGCCGAACTCGGACTAAGACGAAAAGAAAATGAATGAATGAATGATTTACAATTTAAGGTAAGTGTTTGCAAACAATTTTTATGGGCTGAATTTAAACAAATTAAGTTAAAATTGTATTTGTTTGTTTAAATTCATTACCTTACCTTAAAAATGGTAAATCCAACTAATCTTTTTCAGTGTTTATAGTGTATATTCTGTGTATTATAAACTATTTTGGCCCAGTAAACCAGTAAGTAACTTGATTTGTGTGATGTGTGAATATCGGTCTCATAAACCATATTGTCCCTCATAAACCAGGAAGCAGCTCATTCTGTGTGTTGTGTGAATATCGGTCTTATAAACCATATTGTCCCTCATAAACCAGGAAGCAGCTCATTCTGTGTGTTGTGTGAATATCGGTCTCATAAACCATATTGTCCCTCATAAACCAGGAAGCAGCTCATTCTGTGTGTTGTGTGAATATCGGTCTCATAAACCATATTGTCCCTCATAAACCACGAAGCAGCTCATTCTGTGTGTTGTGTGAATATCGGTCTCATAAACCATATTGTCCCTCATAAACCAGGAAGCAGCTAGATTTGTGTGTGTGTATGGATATTGGTCCCATAAACTATGATGCCCCCGTAAACCACAATGTGGATTGTCCCCATAAACATGCACAAAGTCACATATTGATTATAGGCATGTTATGAAAGAAAAATTAAAAATTTTAAGTGAGATCTGTCTTCTGTAGATCAAATAAAATTTTTTGACATATCTATTACATTGATAGGATGGTGGGAAAGGGGGGTCCCCATAAACCACCTAAAAGTCACAGTGGTCTCCTAAACCACATATGCCAGTATGTGTGTGTGTGTGTGTGTGTGTGTGTGTGTGTGTGTGTGTGTGTGTGTGTGTGTGTGTGTGTGTGTGTGTGTGCGCGTGCGTGCGTACGTGCGAGTGTGTGTGTGTGTGTGTACCAGCTCATTAAAATGCATTCAGTGCAGCTCAGTGTCGTAGAGTCAATATTAAACCATGTTTTAGTACAGCCTTTTGCAACTGCAGCATCCCATAATACACTAATTGATGAGATGTGAGTAATAATAGCAAGGTGTACCTAATAAAGTGGCTGGTGAGTGTATTGTCAGTTTATAGACAGTCTAAATAATATTGTAGTTTTACTATTGGTTATTAAATGGATAGTTGGAAACATCGACTCCCATAGTATTTTTTCCTACTATGTATATTAATGGCGGCACAGTGGCTCAGTGGTTAGCACTGTTGCCTCACAGCAATAAGGTCACTGGTTTGAGCCCTGGCTGGGCCAGTTGGCATTTCTGTGTGGAGTTTGCATATTCTCCCCGTGTTCACGTGGGTTTCCTTATTGTGCTCTGGTTTCCCCCAAAGCCCAAACACATGCGCTAGGTGAATTGGAGGAACTAATTTGGCTGCAGTGTATGAGTGTGAGTATGAATGATTGTGTATGGGTGTTTCCCAGTACTGGGTTGCAGCTGGAAGGGCATCCGCTACGTAAAACATATGCCGGAATAGTTGGTATTTCATTCTGCTGTAGCGACCTCTGAAATAGAGACTAAGCCAAAGGAAGGAAGGAATGTATATTAATGCTTCCAGTTTCCAACATTCTTCAGAATATCTTCTTTTGTGTTCATCAGAAGAAAGAAAGTCAAACAGGATTGGAACTACTTGATGGTGAGTAAACTGGTCAGTTTTAGAGTGAATGAGCTGTCCCTTTAAACTGTAACTTATGCCAGGCATTTTATAATTATTTAAGGCAACAACTAGGCATATAGTGAACCATACAGCTTCTAAGTTGTGGTTTGTTTCTATGGTAACTGCAGTGGGTTGTCAGGCTGACTGTGATGGGTTAGTGTGGTCTCGGTTTTTGATTGTCTTTGTGGTCAGCAGGTTAGAATGACACATTTATCTCAATGTTTACTTAGCATTATATTACTAAACATTAGTAAAAATATGCTAATAATAATAATAATAATAATAATAATAATAATACAGTTTTTCCCAATTGTTTACAAACGTTTACTGAAAGCATGTCTCATATTGTCAGAACTCTACACACAAATCACAAAACACACACATTGGGCAAAACCCTTCAATTCTCCTACAAAATAAAACTTTACATTCAAAACAATGTACTTTCTTCTCAAAATGGTAGTTTGTTTTCAAATGACACACACAAACCATCACATGAATAGACATTTATAAGAACCAGATGATCACTGATATGCCTAATGTAAAACATTATGACCACTTCTTCTCCATTCATCATAATGACTTTCTGTAAGCCTTTTTTGTTCAGTGTTACATTTACTGCAGACAGTACATAGACCTACATAAGTGCATTGTAAAATATTTCAGAATATTATTTTTATACAAAACACACAAATACACGGTGCCAAATATATTTGACTGTATTTTTCCCACAAAAACAGTGTACATCCCAACCAACACAAAATTGCACTTACAGTTTTTCCCAATTGCTTACTCACAATTACTTGTACTTCAGACACAATGACTACAACATGTTATCACCGTACCTGGCGCTCTTGCTCTCTCCGCCTGCCTTGTGTTACAGATTACCTTTTTTTACCTGCTTTTATTTGCAATCACAGAAGCACAGCTAATTTCAGCTAATTCATTTCACCTGCCTCTCATTTCCTTTTTTCCTATTCCTAAGCGTCCCGTTGTTTTGAAAGTTTTCCTTGGTGCTTCCTTAGCGTTCACCCAACTGAGTTACTTTGGTTTTTTGCTTTTCCTGAGACTCTCACCTCAAATAAAGATTTTGTGTTTTCTGCATATGAGTTCTCCTCTTCTTTGCTCGCTGACAGGAACATACTGACCAGCATGAACTCAGCAAAAGACGTAGATATTCGCCAAGCGCTCACCCAACAAGGCGCATTGCTGGGCCGACAACAAGAGGAAAACTGCGGCCTCCCACCAAGCGATTTCGGAAATGTCCCGACAATTGGCGGTGCTCGCTGAGAGCTTGAATCAACTGCAGCTCGCTCTCTCAAATCCTCCAGCAGCTCTCCCGAACCCTCCAGCAGCTCTCCTGGATCCTCCAGCGGCTGCTTCGTTGGAGCAGGAAGTAACCACTCCACGGCAGGCCGAACCTCGTCTCAACCCACCCGCCGCTTACTCTGGTGAGCCCGACTCTTGACGATCTTTTCTGTCCCAGTGTTCCCTCACCTTCTCGCTCCAGCCATCTTGCTTTCCCACAGAGACTTCCAAGGTAGCCTTCACCATAACTCTCCTGATTGGCCGGGCTAGAGAATGGGGGACGGCGATGTGGGACAACAAAAATGAATGCTGCAAGTCATTCAAAGCCTTCTCCGACGAACTCAAGAAGGTGTTCGACCGTTCCCCGCTGCAGACTGAGACGGCAAGAGCACTAGCGGCGCTACAACAAGCAGACCGATCAGTGGCGGACTATTCCATCGAGTTCTGCACCCTGGCGGCGGACAGCGGCTGGAATGCCAAGGCTCAATGGGACCACTTTCTTCACGGCTTGGCAGAGTACATAAAGGACGAGATTTTCTCGCTCGAGCTTCCCTCCAGTCTCGATGGACTCGTTGATCTCGCCATCCGCATCGATAACCGGCTCGCGCTCAGGGCGCGTCATCGCAGAGTTGGAGTCAACAAGTTTTCATCCAGGAACACCGGCGCGCTTGATGTGCTCGTGTCACAACACCCCGAATTCCCGGAGGAGGAGCCGATGCAAGTCGGAAGAGCTCGTTTGTCAGCGACGGAGCGACGCTTCCGCATTTCTAACTGCCTCTGTCTTTACTGCGGGGAGGTGAGGCATCAAGTGGCCCCGTGCCCTATCAGAGGGAGGTGCAAGCTATCTAAGGGCGGATTAACGGTGAGCACCACGAATACACGTGCACTGCCGGGGGGTCGGGCGTCGCTCCAAGCCTGGTTAAACATTAAGGGTATTGTTAATCAGGTGTTTGCCCTTATTGATTCCGGTGCTGAAGGGGACTTTATGGACTTAGACTTGGCCAAACGGCTGGGTATTTCCATGGTCGCCCTGGATAACCCCATTTCAGCTAAAACACTTTGTGGCTCTCACCTAGCTGTTATAACCCACTGCACTATTCCCCTCACTCTCACACTTTCAGGCAATCATGTGGAGCAGTTACAGTTTCTCCTCATTCACTCTTCCACGGCTCCCCTATTGTTGGGTCACACCTGGCTAGTCAAGCACAACCCTCAGATTGATTGGGCTCTAAGCTCTGTATCTTCTTGGAGTCCTTATTGTTTGTCTCAGTGTCTTGGCTCTGCATGTTCTCCCCTTTCTTCTCATTCTATGTTGCAGGAGGAGGTGAGCTTGACTGGCGTACCTGTCGTTTACCACGATTTGAGAGCGGTATTCAGTAAGTCCCGGGCTTCATCGCTTCCTCCGCACCGCCCGTACGACTGTGCTATTAATCTATTACCTGGCACTTCTCCACCTAGGGGACGTCTATACTCTCTGACTAGACCTGAGAGGGAGGCCATGGAGAACTACATCCACGATTCTCTAGCAGCAGGTATCATACGTCCTTCTTCCTCTCCAGCTGGGGCGGGGTTCTTTTTTGTGGAGAAGAAAGATGGATCACTGCGCCCCTGCATTGATTATTGGGGGTTGAATGACATCACGGTAAATAATCGTTATCCATTGCCACTGATGTCATCGGCCTTCGATCTCCTGCAGGGGGCAACCATCTTTACTAAATTAGATCTCCGCAATGCC
The DNA here is from genome assembly GCA_903798195.1 of Danio kyathit. Taxonomy (NCBI): domain Eukaryota; kingdom Metazoa; phylum Chordata; class Actinopteri; order Cypriniformes; family Danionidae; genus Danio; species Danio kyathit. The sequence goes on along the minus strand of LR812529.1, from coordinate 16,228,468 downwards.
TACCACCTAGATCGGGTTAGCCTTTAACACCCCTACTGGTCATTTTGAGTATCTTGTTATGCCCTTTGGCTTCTCCAATTCGCCGGCGGTCTTCCAGGCACTCGTCAATGACGTGCTCAGAGACATGGTAAATCATTTTGTGTTTGTCTATCTTGATGACATTCAAATTTTTCCTCAGAATTAACAGGACCATGTCCAGCACGTCAGACGGGTGCTTCAGCGGCTGCTGGAGAATCGTCTGTTCGCCAAGGTGGAGAAGTGTGACTTCCATACACAGTCGGTTTCGTTCCTGGGGTTTGTTCTGTCGCCCGATGGATTGCGAATGGATCCGGCCAAGGTAAAAGCTGTTGCAGATTGGCCCACCCCAGACAATCGCAAGGCAGTCCAGCGGTTTCGGGGGTTTGCCAATTTTTACAGGCGGTTCATTCGGAATTTTAGCCAAATTGCCCTACCTCTGACAAATCTCACCTCCATCCACAAATGATTTAAGTGGTCCCTTAAGGTTCAAACTGCCTTTTTGGAATTAAAGAGGCGCTTTATTTCTGCACCCATTTTGATCAATCCAGACCCGTCTCGTCAGTTTGTGGTGGAGGTGGATGCGTCGGAAGTAGGTGTAGGGGCCATTTTGTCCCAACGATCATCATCGGACGACAGAATACATCCTTGTGCCTTTTTTTCCCACCGATTAACCCCTTCGGAATGGAACTACGACATCTGGAACAGGGAGTTACTGGCTGTCAGGTTGGCGTTGGGTGAGTGGCTTCACTGGCTAAAAGGGTCGGGGTCCCTTTATTCTTTGGCCGGTTTGATTTCCACATCTCCTATTGCCCAGGGTCCAAGAATGGAAAGGCAAATGCCCTGTCACGTTTAAGTGAAGTTGAACACAGACCCACCTCTCCGGTTGCTGTTCTGCCACCTGAACGTGTGGTTGCAAGGGTAACCTGGGGGGTGGAGTCTGTGGTCCAGAAGGCACTTCGTACCATCGTTACGCCCACTAAGTGCCCTAATAACCTGCTATATGTGCCTGAGTCGGTCCGGACCAAGGTTTTACAGTGGGGTCACTCATCCGAGCTAGCCTGCCACCCAGGAGTAGATCGCACCATTGGGTTAATTAAGCAACAGTTCTGGTGGCCCTCGATAGTACGGGACACTCGTGAGTTTGTGTTGGCTTGTCCGGTCTGTGCGGTAGCTAAAAGTTCTAATCGACCCCCAGCAGGGCTTCTCCGGCCACTGCCTGTCCCTTTGCGACCCTGGTCACACATAGCGATGGACTTTGTCACTGGATTACCCCCATCCAGGGGCAACACTGTAGTCCTCACTGTGGTGGACAGATTCTCAAAGGCGGCACACTTTATTCCCCTCCCCAAATTACCTTCAGCGAGGGAGACAGCAGCCATTGTTTTGGACCATGTCCTCCGTATTCATGGCATCCCGGTTGACGTGGTTTCAGACAGGGGTTCCCAATTTGTGTCCAGGTTTTGGGCAGAATTCTGCCAACAGCTGGGGGCAACTGCTAGTCTTTCTTCTGGGTACCACCCACAGACCAACGGCCAAGCCGAACGAACTAATCAGGACCTGGAGAGAGTCCTGCGTTGCGTTGCGTCAGGGGAACCGTCATCTTGGAGTTCCAAATTAACCATGGTCGAATACGCTTATAACTACCTTCCTGTCTCATCTACGGGGTTATCTCCTTTCCAGTGCTGCCGAGGCTACCAGCCCCATTTATTCCCTTCCCAAGAACCAGAGGCCATTGTTCCCTCTGCGCATTTGTTTATTAAGAGATGTCTCCAGACATGGAGGATTGCCAGAAAAGCCCTTATCCGGACTGGCGATAGGAACAAGGCATCTGCGGACCGCCACCGTTCTGTGCCCCCTCTTTTTGTGTGTGGTCAGAAGGTCTGGTTGTCATCCAAAGAATTTCCTCTTAGACTTCTCACGTAAATTGGGACCCAAATTCATCGGACCTTTTCCCATTGTCAAAGTGCTCAGTCCTGTGTCGGTTCGACTCCAATTAAGCCCTCAGTTTAAAAACATTCACCCGGTCTTTCATGTTTCTAAGATCAAACCTGTTCTTCGCTTCCCTCTGCAGCCCTTAACCTCTGCTCCTCCGCCTCCCAGACTGGTTGAAGGTGCACTTACATACACGGTGCGCCGTCTCCTGGATGTGAGGAGGACAGGTAGAGGTTATCAATATCTGGTAGACTGGAAGGGATATGGTTCAGAGGAAAGATGATGGATCCCAGCTCGGGATATTCTAGACTGTTCTCTCATTGATCAGTTCCATCAGGTACATGGTAAGTCTTCAGGAAATGCCAGGGGGCGTTCTTAAGGGGAGGGGTACTGTCACCGAACCTGGCGCTCTTGCTCTCTCCGCCTGCCTTGTGTTACAGATTACCTTTTTTTACCTGCTTTTATTTGCAATCACAGAAGCACAGATAATTTCAGCTAATTAATTTCACCTGCCTCTCATTTACTTTTTTCCTATTTATAGCATGTCTAAACTCCAAGCACAATTCCTGCTTTACACTCAAATTGCAGATTTAAAACACACTTTTTTCAAAACACTACACACAATTCTCTGAATTTGGCACAATTTTCATGCAGAAAATCTCATTTACACAAGGAACACACTGTCATTCAAAATTGTAAAGTCAGTTGTCTTACTTTGCATACTAAATCACACAGGTAAACACCGGTCACACATAATCGCAATTTAGAAATCAGAGCTCATCTCATATTCTCCATTTCTCAATCCTATTGAGGAATTTTTTTCTGCCTGGGGATGGAAAGTGTATGATCGAAATCCACACTTTTTTTTGTTTTTTTTTACATGTAATGTAACTATTCTGTAAATCCTTCTGTTGATGGCATATGCAGACCACGTTATGTGCAATTTTGTGTTGGTTGGGATGAACACTGTGTACACTGTTTTTGTGGGAAAAATACAGTAATATATATTTGGTAACATGTATTTGTGTGTTTTGTATAAAAATAATATTCTGAAATATTTTACAATGCACTTATATAGGCCAGTGTACTGTCTGTAGTAAGTGTAACACTGAACAAAAAAAAAGCTCACAGTAAGTCATTATGATGAATGGAGAAGTGGTCATAGTGTTTTACATTAAGCACATCAGTGTTCAACTGGTTCTTATAAATGTCTATTCATGTGATGGCTTGTGTGTGTCATTTGAAAACAAAACACCATTTTGAGAAGAAAGTACATTGTTTTGATGTGGAGTGAGGGGCTGGTTTAGTTGGGCTCCTCACCCTTGAATTTGTAAAGTTAGCCTCTTCTGCTGCTGTAATACTAAGTTTATTAAACACTTTTATTATAGCAATAAAGCTGGGAAGCCAATAGGTAGATCAATCTAGTCGTCTGAAATTTGTTCTGCTAAATGTTTTGATAAAGGTCTGGATGATGGGCCTCATGCAATAGTTTTTATGCTTGGTGCAGACATTAATTTATTAATGAGAAGTGGAAACAGGAAAGATACCTGATTCTTTTACAGAGTTAAGAAATAACAGACAAAAACAGTTCAGTTAAGACAAAGTCACACTCAGACCTCATGAATCAGACCTTGTACCTCAACAATGGTAACAATTAAAATGTTTCATGCTGCAATGCATGCTGGGTGTGGCACAGTACAAATATCCCAGCAGGCATTGGGGCATGAATAAATGATGTAGTATAATGGTCTTACAGTTTACTTTATTTGCGTTTGATTCTGCTGTTGTTTATGTTTAGACTTTCAGTAGCCAGTTAGTGATGTTTGTGAGTTAAACTGTTAATTTTGTTTATTGTCATCGTTGTTGAGGTTCATACGCTGATTATTGATGTCTCTTTGAGTGCAACTTACACCATAGAGCAAAGTGTTTTTGTCCAAGATATTCTTAAAAACTTCCAGATTTCAATGCCACATACAGCCATATATATAATGTTTAACAATAAATTAAACATTGGATAAGCGCAGTTAATTATTTAAGCTAGAACAGGTTCTGCCTTATTAAAACCAATATGAACACCAGCAGATCTTATTAAATTTTTTGGCTTGTTTGCCATATCAAAAGAGCTTTTTAAACAAAGTTCTTAACAATTGCAGCAGCCAAAATAAATTAATGTTAAAAATGTCAGGGCTCAGAGCCCAACTAAAGCAGACTCTGTTCTCCATGATGGTGACGTAAAATGTTAACCTTTATCTCAAGAAGAACTTTAGTAGATGTTATACAAAAATAAATGTTTTAATAATAAGTGTAGCTGGTGATGATGTTTGTTGAGTTGTTTAATCATCTGCTGATCATTTTAATGATTTAATCATTTGTTGACCTTCAGGTTATTTTTTTTCATTATAAAGCTGTGATTGAAGTTTCAGTTGTTTGTTATTTTATGTTCTGTTCTTGTTGTTTCCCTTGAGTATTTCTTCATGTGTTCATCGCTAATCCTCAATTATCATTTAATTAGTCATTTAATTAGTTCATTTACTTCAGCTTTGCTCCATGTTTCTTGAACACTCAGAAGTGTGGACACTTGGAAGTGTTCAATTAAAACTGAGGTATTTGCTCTGGGGTTTAAAGGGTTAAAGGTGTGAGAGGTAAAAACACAGTGTAAAAAATGTATTTTAACAGTAATATAATGTTATTTTAAACTACGGAAGTAGACTGTAAAAAAACAGTAGATTGCTGGCAACCACAGCTGCCAGTAGTTTACCGTTAAATCAAGGAAAAAACAATATATTACTGTAAAACCTTAAGCAATTTTCTTCTGTGTGTCACCGTTGTGGAGGAGAGTAGAGCCAGTGTTTGGGTCAAAGATGAACAATGACCTGCTGATGTTATTCTGCATGTTTCTTTACTTAACTGTTTAGTTGCTGATGCAGTAAGAATCTCTCTGTGTTAATTCCAGCTTTACAATTGTGTGTGCTGCTGTGAAATTTAAGACATTCGGGTTAAAAGGAACTTTCCAAGTTAACTAAAATAAGTTATCATTATAAGTATGCTTCTAAGCATGTATAGCACATTACTTCAAAAACTCATACAGAAGTTGGCCAATTTGAGGCAGTCGCTTTCAATAAACAAAATTAATTCACATGAGTATTGTGTATATCAATGTAGCCCATGTATTTTTACACCAACATACTGTAAAATAACAGTACATTGCTGGCAACTGCAGCTGCCAGTAACTTACCGTTTTTTTTAACGGGACAATTTTTAACAGTGCAACTGACCCAGCCGAGGTTCGGACCAGCGACCTTCTTGCTGTGAGGCGACAGCACTACCTACTGCGCCACTGCGTCGACTAATCTATTTTTATTATTATAAATATTATTGTTATTATTATTATTGTTGTTGTAAATACTTGTTATGCTATTATTTTTTAAATAAAATAAATTAGGATTTTTAAAAATAGTTTGTTATTTATTACTGTAATACACATTAAATAATTATAATTAATTTAATTACTTATAATATTAAAATTTATATTTTATACATTCTACATTTATTTACACATAAGTCAATTAATAATATTTTTGTCTGTAATATAAACAAACTTTTGTATATTATAGTAATTTAATTCTAATAATTTTTTTATTGCATTAATAAAAAAAAAACAATAATATTAATAATACGTCCTTATTTTAAAGAGCTCTCGCTATTTATTGCAGTATTAGATCACATTTAAAGAGATGATGTTTGAGGATGTCTCAGAGACATGTCATCTAGAATTTTCACTTTCGGTTCTTCACTCCATCGCACACTTTCCTTTTCTCTGCTTGTCTGAGTTGTGTTGCGTTTGCCCTGATTCACTCTGTCTTTTTAAACTCACACACAGTCAAGCTACAAATCACACTTGCAGGGTGTGTGAACAGATGCAATCATGTGTCTGTGAGCACAAATAATTAGCAATGTCACAACTCTTAGCTTTCAGAAAGCATGCGCCAAACTCAGGAAAGAAAACCATTATTTGACTTTACTGTGTTCAAACACAAAGGCAAAAGAAAGATATTCAGCTGTACTGCCTAATGAATATAGGGTAAAATAATATACAGTTGAAATACGAATTATTTACCCTGCTGTGAATATTTTCCTTTTTAAATATTTCCCAAATTATGTTTAACAGAGCAAAGACTTTTTCACAGTATTTCAGATAATTTTTTTTTTTCTAGAGAAAGTTGTATTTGTTTAATTTTTTTTCAGCTAGAATAAAATAAGTTTTCATAAAAAAAATAAATAAACAATTTAATGTCAATAGTAGCCCTTTTAAGCAATATTTGCGTTGCCTAGCGGCACATCCTGTGTGCGACCCCCTTTGGACATTTTGTTGTATTCTTGCGGTAAGTTACTGGCAGCAGTGTTGCTTTACAGTAACTTACTTGTAAATGTGCTTTACAGTAGCAGGGCCCTACTGCAATTTAATTTTACTGTAAAATAGCCTTACCACAACTTCTTTTTATGGTAAAATGCCCTTTTTATTTTAAAGTATGACATTTATTGCAGTACTTTTACTGTAATGTATTTACACTTGCAGTACAAAACCTTTATTTTTAGTGTTTACTATTAAATTGAATAAATTCTAATCAAGTGACAATTTTTTCATTAACTGTCACATTTTTGTCTTCAACTATCAGTACTTGATTACTTTGATTACAGTAGAACGTTGCAAATTCATTATATGCAGTAAGTTACTGTAAGTTTTCAAATGACCCACAATGCAGTGCGTATTAGTGAACTGTAACGCATGTGTTGTATGTTGCAGGGTGTTTTTGCAGTAAATAACTGTAAAATTGCTGTAAAGTCTGCAACGTTTCTAGTTTTAATAACTTATTTCTAATAACTGATTTCCTTTAACTGATACTATTTTACTAGTTATTTTGCAATACTAGTATTCAGCTTAAAGTGACATTTAAAAGCTTAACTAGGTTAATTAGGCAAGTTGGGGTGATTAGGCAAGTCCTTGTATAACAGTGGTTTGTTCTGTAGACAATCGAAAAATATGATTCTAAAGGGGGCCTATAATATTGACCTTAAAACTGTTTTATAAAAATTTTATTCCACCCAACCTAAAAGAAAAAAGACGTTCACCAAAAGAAGAAAATATTATAGGAAATACTGTGAAAGTTTCCTTGCTTTATTAAACATGCTTTGGGAAATATTTTAAACAGAATAAAAATATCATAGGAGGGGGAAGAATTTTGACTTCATCTGTATATAATTGTTATCCTTGTATCATCCCTGGTTGATTAATTACATGATGCACAATTTATTAAATATGCAATACTTTGCATATACTCAGAAAAAAAAATCTGAACATTGGACAAAGCCTGTTTTTTATGTCTATTTTGACACTTTGGAATCAAAGGGTTTTTAACAGAGATGATTTTGAGAATTTATTTTTGTCGTTCCATAATAATAATAATTTTAAAAGAAATTGTGAAAATCCAGAAAAAAGTATATTTGGTTTACAATTTTAAATTTGGTTTATAAATTGATACAGCTGCGGTAAAAAAATTATTAGCCCTCCTGTGAAATGTTAATTCTTTTAAATATATTTCTTAAGTATTGTTTAATTTAAAGATGCTTTTTCCCCAACACATTTTAAAACATAATAATTTAATGGCTAATTTCTAATAACTCATTTCTTTGTGTCTTTTTCAATGATGACAGTACATAAAGTTTTTCAGTAACACATTTATAACAATATTTATTCATCTTTGTTTATTGTTAGTTAATGAAAATACCTTTGTTGGTAGTTAGTTCTTGATAACTCTGGATTAATAACGTTGGACTTTAATAACGATTTATTATTTTTATATTTTATTTTATTATTTTATAAGGTTTTAATATCTGACTCAATAGTTCATTCTTAGTTATGTTAGTCCAAGTTAACAACTTTTTTCAACACATTTTAAAGCATCATTTCATAACTAATTTATAATAACTATTTCTTTTTCATGACAGTACATAATATTTTTCTAGTTATTTTGTAAGCAAGATGCAAATAATTTTGCAAGTGCAATTTAAAGACTTAACTAGGTTAATTTGATTAACTACAGGTTAATTAGGTAAATCACTGGACAACATTATTTTGTTCTGTAGCCAATAGAAAGGGACTAATAATATTCACATCAGCCAAAATAAAGAAATAAGATTTTCTCCTGAAGAAAAAAATATTATAGCAAATTATGTGAAAATTTCAGGCGATGCAGTGGCACAGTAGGTAGTGCTGTCGCCTCACAGCAAGAACGTCACTGGGTCGCAGGTTCGAACCTCGGCTGGGCTGGGTCAGTTGGCGTTTCTGTGTGGAGTTTGCATGTTCTCCCTGCATTCGTGTGGGTTTCCTTCGGGTGCTCCAGTTTCCCCGTCAGTCCAAAGTCACATGTGGTACAGGTGAATTGGGCAGGCTAAATTGTCCGTAGTGTATGTGTGTGAATGAGTATGTGGATGTTCCCAGAGATGGGTTGTGGCTGGAAGGGCATCCGCTGCGTAAAATCGTGCTGGATAAGTTGGCGGTTCATTCTGCTGTGGCGACCCCGGATTAATAAAGGGACTAAGCCGACAAGAAAATGAATGAATGTGAAAATTTTGTTGCTCTTTTAGGAAATATATATTTATAAATAATAAAATTTCCCAGGAGGGCTAATCATTTTGCCTTCAGTTGTCTGCTGATCAATGCAAGAAAAAAAGACCTTTAAAAATGTGTGTTTAAAGTCTATAGGGAAAAAATTGATACAGTGTGACAAAAAAAATACACTTTAAAATTACACTGAAAATGAACAGCCCCCAAAATTGGCAGGTGTATGAAGTAAAACCTTTTTACCTGCAGTGTCTCACCTTAAAACATCCCTAATACACCTCATCAAATGAGCGTTCAAGCACATTTACATTTCCTTTCAGGCACCTGTGTGGCATTCGAGTTCATTTAATATTTGTCCTACGCCAAATTGCAAAGTGTCGCCCGGATAACACTAGGTGTTCCTTGAATCAGTACATAAGCTGTGAAATGTGATTACAGAGGGACATTACCATGACAAAAAGTAGATAAGACGTGCCCTGGGCAACCCTCTAGGAGGTGTCATTTCATTTCAGCCTTGTTATTACTGTTGCAAGAGGGAACTAGTTCACACACCCCTGCTATCAAATACCACACACGACTCTTGTCTGTTTCCATCAGTTTCACAGAGTTGGAAAGTTAGTTGATGCAGTTTAGTTTGCAGGTAGAAATGGGGTTCTTTCCTCCCAAAAGCATTGCAGATGTGTTTGTGAATACATCTGCATACAGTCAGGTTTAGTCTTAGTTAATGAATTGAACAAATAATGAACAATACATTTATTACAGTATTTATTCATCTTTGTTGATTGTTAGTTCTTGTTAATTCTGGATTAATAACATTGGATTATAATGCATTAGTAAATGTTTGACTTTGATCATTATTAACAAATGCAGAACCAGTATTGTTCATACTTAGTTCATGTTAGTAAATGCAATAACTAACATGTACTAATGGAAGCTTATTGAAAAACACTATATTGTGTTTATTTGTATAGTTTAGTTTTCTTGGTTCATTTGGTCCGACTATTATTACATTATTATTATTATTATTATTATTATTATTATTATTATTATTATTATTGTTATTGTTGTTGTTGTTGTTGTTGTTGTTGTTGTTGTTGTTGTGGTTAAATAATAAAGTGATGTTTTTGTAATATTTATAATAAATTAATAAAAAAAACACAAAAACAATTTTCTCATATATGATATATATACACACATTAAAAATTATCATTTATTAATGATAATGATAAATTGTTTTAATGAATATTTTATACATCCTACATTAATATACACACAATTCAATAGTTAATAATATTTTGACAGTAATATACATATAATTTTGTTTTAGTGAAGTTATACAAGCATTTAATTGTAAATTAAATGTTAACTTTTTCTTATTCGAATAATTAATATTAATTGTTATTTTTATTCATAATAATAATAAAACAATAAAAACTTCTATCTTTCGAACAGCTTTCTTTATTACAGCATTGAATCAGATATAAAGAGATGTTTGAGGATGTCTCAAAAAATGTAATCTAGAACATTTACTTTTGAACATTTTCAGAGTTATCGTAAGTGAATTGTTTGCAAATACATTAGCGGACTGGTTTTAATCAGTTGAGAACTTGCAAAGAGCTTATAAATGTGTAAATTAGCCAGAACGGCGGAAGACTTAGTGAAATGAGACTCACCTTTTTTGGTGTGAAACCTTTCACCTTTCATCCTGTGTGTTTACACCTGATATTAGGAATCGTCAACCCGATCACAGCTGGACAGTGATGGATATAGGTTTAAATAGGTTCTAATATTGGATGGTATTGTTTACGTCAAGCTCATGTTGCCAAATATATTTGAACAGCCATTAAGGAGCAGTTTCTCTCTGTCTACTGACTTCATTTTTAAACAGTGTTGGTGAAGTGCACCATCCAGACAGGATCAACTATAATCTGATGTCTATAATCCTAAATTTGGTTTAAAGGAAAAAGTGCAAAAAATCTAAAAGAGTTTAAATTATGACAATACCTTAGGCTACATGCATGCTAAAACTGTGTAAATGCTACATTCATCAGACATAACAGCTTAATTATATTCATATAGCATGTTTAATATGTTTCAGTGCTTTAACATTTCCTAAGAATTTTTAATTGTAAAAATGTTACGAAAAAAGAGCATATAGATTTTTAATGTAAGGTGACTGCAGAAGCTTGCTTAGTATTATTGTATGAAATGATCAATAAAGCCTATACATTAACCCACAGAGCCTGCCTCATCAAAAAAGTGTTTCGAAGTGGACAAAATGTTTGGTGTCTTCCTTTACTCAGATTTAATCGACCAAAATGCCTCTTAATTGCAAGTGTAAACAAGGCCTCAGCAGTCTCACACCAGATATAAGCATTCACATGTATTCAAATTAAACAGTGTTTCTTTTAACTGAACCAAACTTAACAAGTGTGAACACACATCAAAATGGCAGGGCCCATGTTGGGTCAGTCTGCTCTCAGTCAGCAAGCAAAATAAAATCTGTATATTAAATATAAATATATTTTTATATATTTTAGTATATTTTAAAACATGCTTATCATTTTCACATGCGTAACACTTTTTTAAAACGCATAAAGTAATAATCTACACTGAATGCAGATTTAAATTCTTTCACAGCATATAAATATATTATACATTGTTAATTAGCTTGTATCTGTATGCAGGGACCACCACCCGGGCCATAGTGGGACAGTCTGTTGTGTGTATTGTAGATGGGATCTGATGGCGAGGTAGTGGAATGTGTTGCATGCGTGCGGGATTTAACCAAATCGCAAGTAGGGGGATACGGTTCACGCTGATATAAAAATGACACGCCTTGTTGGTGTTTTTATTTTTGTGTTTTACAAAATGCTTACTTATTTATCCTGTTAAATAAGATGTTTGTGCATTATTTAGCAGCGTTTTTCGAAAACGCACGTCACATATGAATAATTAGATACGCCATCACCCTACCCTGTGAGCGCAGAATGGATCGTTCCTCAGTAGGTGGGTCTTCGCTGCGGGCAACAGAACCGAGATCAATGAACCAGGCGATTTACCGAAACTGGTCGGGCGAGCCAAGGTGGGAATAAAACATCGATCAAGAGCAAGGTTTTATATTTAGCAGAAATTTATATCTGCTCAAGCGCGGATTATCACATCACTCCGAGGCCAACATTACAGTGTGCGATGTGGAAAATTTACAGTTCTCTACTGTAACCTAATATCAACTGATTTTGAGAGTAGATTTTTTAAATTCATCGTTGGGTCACAGAACACAGGGGAATACAGGATGATCTTCGCAAATACGGCTAATCCGCTGAGAACGCCATCATATCGAAAGCAGGTATGTAAAGTGTGGCATTGCAGATGATAAAGACTACAGGATGGACTCACAGTGGGTCAGTAGATCCTTTACCTGGGACAGAATGTATTTAACTCCTCTGGCTCGCGCGCGCGCACGCACAGCGGCAGTGTCTCAATATCTAGCGAGCTGCCTAGCTAGACATCGTTTTAGTGCGCGTGCGGCGTTTTGGGGCTTTGCTGGCTTGGGACGGAATTATGAAAGACAAAATGATGCACTCAGTTATTATGTTTTCTCAGCAGGGAGCTCATTATATGTTTAATCTAGGGCTGTTTTCGGTTTTGTGTGAGTCCTTTTGTGATGAGGCCTTTTAGGATGGTAATCGCATCTATTTTTTTCAGCTGACGCACTATTGCACAATGAAATATTTATAAATTCTGTTGACGGAACTAGAATTGTCTTTTCCTGCTTTGGGATGTCACAGTGAACCTTGAAATAAAAATGAGACACCGAAGTGTCATTTCTTTTTACCAACACTTCATTTGTCATATTCAAGCTGAAGATGCTCTGCGCTGAACTCCTCTTGTCATCTTACATTTGTTAAAGATTTTGTGTAATCATTACTGTTATTGTCTTTTCTGTTTAAAAAAGATTATTAGCAGAGATGAGGATGAGAGAAGCCTGTGGTGAAAGTCTCCCATGGCAACTTGTGTCAGGAGAATCTTGGGTGTGTGCTGAAGAATATCTGCCTAATTAATATTCATGAGTTGATACAATGTTTTCCAGCAATTGGTGGGACAGCAGTGGGTGTGTTCTGTGGAATTAGGTTTAAAGATTACTTGTCTATACATTTCAAATCTGTCAATACCAGAATTTATGAAAGTCACACATGCAGACACAAACATACATACTCTGTGTGAAATCAAACATTTACACGTGCATTTGCATAGGAGGAGTTCATGTGGTGGAGCTCAGAGTGATGGCTGTGATAGAGGCAGCAGAAGTTAATGGGCTTCAGGATTTCACAGTTTATAGGAACCATATGGTCTAAGATGACTACAGCGCATAGCTCAGGACCCAAGGGACATGCCGACGAATGAGAGATGGCTTGGATATTGAACGTGACCCCCCTTTCTCTCCCTCTCCCATTGCTTTTTCTATGTCTTAGTTACCCTTCCCTTGACTTTGTTATTTTTCCCTCACGATAAAACTGGACATGATCCCAGGGCAGTCTGTGAGTACTTTCTTTTTTTAATACAGCACTGGAAATCAATAGGTTTTAATCATGTATAAGAAAGGATGGATGAAAATGTGTGCAAAAATATCAACTGACAGATTGCTCAGAAAAATAAAACAGGATTTCCAACTGTTTGACCTCTTCACCTTTCTTGTTTTTTTTTTGTGTGGATGATCTCTGAGTTCCTCAGCATTTCAGAACCTTCTTTTCAGCTATATTATTGCCTAAATCATCCTTCCCTCTCAGCGTGGGACGTTGTGGAAGGAAAAGTGGCTCGATCTCTTGCCTCAGTAATTAACAGGCGCTAACAAGCTTATGGGGCCACGTCCAGTTTCACCTCAGCGCACAAGTGTGTGAGTCGCTCATGTGGAAATGGGTTAGTGTGTCAAAAAACAGAGAACTCCCACTAACCCAATAAAGTTTCAGTCAGGTGTGCACACACATTTTCACCTTCCCTTTTACATGAGTTTACACATGCATCCAATAGTTTGCGTGCTGTAGGAGTCACTGTCTTTTCTAACCTCCTCTGTTGTTTTGAGGTTTTGCCGTCACTTTTGTGGTGATTCGGTTCTGTGAACAGTCACCCGCTGATGTTTAACAGGCAGCCATTTTGTGACGGCTGAGAGAAATGGAGCTGTTTTAATGAATGACTAAGAAACAGGAAGTGAGTCAGTGATGTGGGCTGTGGTGGCCGCTGCTCGGGTGGGTGAGAGGCCCACACATCCTGTATCCCAGAGCGCTCATGCATCATGTGATCATTCTCTGGAAAAGATTCCTTCCTCTTTGGTAAAGAAGATTTGTGGAGTAACTCGTATGAATGAACATCCCTCTTTGGTGAGTTTGGTGCTGTGGGTTTGTTAATGATACTCTTGAATCAAACTCAAACCCCAACCAAATACACAAAAGGCACTGAAAGGTGAAAGGTTCATGTCTTACCCAATTCTCTGACCATTATTAAAGTTTTTTTTTTTTCAATTTAGTCAAATTTAGTCAAACATAGTTTACTTGTTTTCATGATCATTTACTCAACCTCGATGTATTAACAGTTTTTTTTTAATTGGTTGGTCTGGAGCACAAAACGCAATTAATTCTAACCGGCTAAGCACATCCCCCTCCTCATGTAATGGATGCCAGCTAGTAGGAGCTGTGCAATTAAACCTCACCCCTCTAGCCTCAAAAGGTGCATTAGCAACTGGCTGCGGTCTTTAGCTGCAGCCCTATTACCTTACCAGGCTCCAATGTCGGAGACACCGGGTCGGCACCATCTCAGAGCAGTTTGAGTAGAACAGGAGGGGTTACATTGGTGCTGTGACCCAGATAGTCATGGTCAATCCATGCACTCTCTGTGACATCATTTTCATTATCAGACGTGTCCTCGGTCTTCAGTGCACACTATCTGTCTTTTCAAACTATTTGTATGCTACAACAATAGAAGCGAACTTAAACTCAAGCAAATCTGTGGTCGAACACACTAAGAATTCTTGTCAGACTACACAGAAAAAGAAGTGTACCCTGGCTTTTAAGAGATTGAGTGTGACAGAAGCCATGTAGTCACCTTGCATTCCTGGACTGACATTAGAAGCTGCATCCATATAAGCACACCAGCCCTTTAATGCTGGAAGTGCCTGTTCAGATACCTATTGGAGTGGTGTGGGGATAGAACCGGAGGGGTTACAATCTCAGTTGATTACATAAATCAACTAAATCTCTTAGTTTGCTGTCAAGAACATGTCAGATTTATTGTCTAATATATGAAGGTCAGGGGTGCTGTAATGGGGGAAGGTTACGGCAATTCCAAAGGCCTTGATCAGAGAAGGGGCCCAGTACAATTTCTAAGGGGGCATTCCCATTATATGGAGTCATTCAAAACCTTCTCCCAAGAGCGATTTTTGCACTGGAGGAACTTCTTCACAGTTTCTAGAAGTAGAGCTGAGCTATTCATTGAAATTGAATTGCAATTGTGATTTGAAACATTGTAATTAGCTAATCACAAAAGGCTTTGGTTTGAATGTGATTTAACTATTTTAAGTATAACACAAATATGTATCTGAGAGCAAATGCCCGACTGTGCTCTTTGTGTGACAGGCTTATTAGTCAGTTGACCCTTTTCAGGCAGTTTGATTGAAAGGCAATCCAGCCAATTATAACACCGATATTCTTTGCTCCCGTCACTGCATTTTGTCTGACAGGAGCCATAGTAGAGTAACATTTATGATTAACATGAATATGGCTCTTGCAATGAGGAAGATGTACCCAGAAAGGCTGGGCAATAAACAATTTTGTCCTTTTTTTCTGGAGACCCAGATAAACAATGAAATAATTTTAACTGTCTCTTATAATTTCATAGATGCATTATAGTTTTGTTTTGTTTGAGATGATGATCAGTAATATTTTAACTGTATTCTAATGAACCAAACTTTTTATCATTATACTCGTTGGCTATAACTTGATCAGTATTTGAGTCACTATATAATCTACTATAACTTCATCTTTGGAGTGTAGGGGTTTAACCTTGGCTTTCTGGCCAAATTTGCCCACTTGGTTTATCATGGCCTCTTAACCATCCCCATATCATAATTGGCTTCATCACTCTTCATCACTCTGTCTCCATCAATCAGCTGGTGTCTGTTCTGCTGTCGCATCATCCAGGTGGATGCTGCACACTGGTGGTGGATGAGGAGATTTCCCTCAAAAATGTGTAAAGAGCTTTGAGTGTCCAGAAAATCGTTATATAAATGTAAGGAATTATTATTATTGTTATTATTATTATTATTATTAATATTATTTTCATTTTGAGTTATTTATTTCTCTTATATGCATATTGCAGACCTTTATGTCTGCTGCTGTCTGAAATCAGTATGTTTTTTTTTTTTAAGAAATCATTCACTCTTTCCCTGGGTAGTGCACAAATTGAAAAGGGAGCCCAATGGCTGAAAGCTTGTTGTACATAGAGAAGTGGGGTTGGGTTTGCGAAGGGTCATTTGAGTAACATGTTTATTCTCCCCAAACAGCATTGGCCAAACCAAGCATGTGTAAGGCCCACCATTAAAAACTAACAGGAGAGTGCATCTCTTTTTGAGCCAGAAGAACTTAAGAATAAGTTTAACACACATATTAGAACTTGATTGCTTTATTTCTTGACAACGGAGTGAGCGACCGTTCATTTTTATATCAGTAAATGCGCAGTGGATCTGACGTTCAGTAAACTCCTTACTCACCTTCATTAGGAGGATGAAGATACATTGTGTATAAACTAGGGTTAAAAGTGTCTGATTTCCCACTGACTGACTGAGAGCTTCATCTTTCACTTTCAGACATGCAAAGAAAACCACGAGAATGCGAGAGAGTCTCATATACACAGAAAACTTACATGCTAATTCTAAATCATATTCTTTGTTGCCCGTTTATTCTATATTAATTGGGCGGGGAGAATAGCAGTATTTGAAAGGCCAACTATCATGTATTAGCTATCATGTCATTACCAACCAAGCTAATCAGTTAAGGCAAACTCAATGTGATTTAATATTCAAATACCTGATTAATTTTCAGTAGTAGGTACTGTTATGTCATAAAATGGTGGTTACTGATAGTTACTGATTACGCATAGACATATATTTATATAGACAGTTAGGAAATATGTTTATGTTTTTTGTGATCAATATGCAATACGCAATGGCAGCCATATTGGACCAGACCACACACCATACACCAGCTGATTGGTGGAGAGGAGACAGTGATGAAGCCAATTCTGATATAGCGATTGTTAGAAGGCCATGATGGACAGAATGGGCAAATTGGCCAATTTCCACAAAACCATCCACTTGTACAGAGGAAAGTTTAAAAAATCAAATATACATGATAGGAAAGTAAGTTTTTAAGCATTTACAGCAACATTGCAGCAAAAATGGTCTAATATGTAGTTATATGTTAAGGAAGGTCGTATTCATTTCATTTAAAGTGTATAGTGCACACTATTCAGAATATTATTGAATTCTATTCAGAGCTGAAACTTGATGCACAAATTAATCACAAACCGCAGTATCAAATTTTTTTTGTTATGCTGGTTGAAATTCTCTTTACATCCTAAGAGCAATCATTAAATTAAGTGGTCCAAAAGTATCTGTACGTATTTAAATTTTCTGTGAAAAGTGTAGGATTACGAAAGGTTCATGCAATCAAAACATTTGGTCTGAACATTACAATAGGCTGTCCTACCGAGAGGGGTCTGGATGCAGACCTGGTGCAGTGCAATCTGAGCTGCATCCAATGCTTTTTAATGCGCTCACCTAACCCCACCCCTAAGCCTACCCGTCACAGTGACGTCACTCACTCTATTGAAAGGATTGTGTCTGACAGTGCATCGCTGAGTGATGCAATCTCAGCTTGCATCATAAAGGCTGCATCCAGATACTATTGGTCCTACCTGCCTGTCAGAAATGTAATTGCATATATCTGCGCACCTTAGGGCGTACTCATACTATGTACAGTTGCCTTGAACCGGGCCGAAGCACCCCGACTGCCCGCACTCACATTACATTCGGGCCTGAGCACGCTTACGTCATCGATGATGCGCTGTTTAGTTTATAAGAAGTAATCTCACTCAGCACAGTGGAGATTTCTTTATATCATTATATGGTTTTAGTCGTTTGATATACAGTGACACGCAGTCAAATATTTCGCAGAACAGATCCACCACTTTTGACTCTCATAAACAATCATAAAGTCATCGTGCTGCAGGAATTAGGAGGTGCAGCTGTCGTGCAGTGAGGGGTTTGCGTCTTTAATAATCTACGACAGTTTGCGTTCATTGAACAGTAAGAATAATCCATATGAAGCAGTCCCATAAAAGGCACATCTTCTCTTCAGTTTCGGGCTCAGGCGCGCTTTGCACTTACACTACATGCGTACCGCACCAAAGCCCAAGTGAACTGCACTCTGGCACACCTCTTCCAACCAGGCCTGGGCCGGCCAACTGAACCGTGCCTGAGCCCGATTCAGAGCACTCACACTCCTCAAACGATCCAGGAAACGGGCCTGGGCACGGTTCGCATAGCATAGTGTGAGTACGCCCTTATTCATGCAGAAAGTCTTGGGTCATGGACATGGTTCAGACAGAGAGTAGGCAAACATCAACAAATTACAACAAATTTTCTCTGGTGAATGTTACATGATGTTGTCTAGTGCTTATTTAAGTGTTCAGGAGGTTTGGCTTTGGATGGCAATTTGCAGAAAGGATGTGACGTACAGTAGGCTTTTTATTGCTATCAGGCTAATTTTAGCACTTTTCATGATCTACTATTGCGCCTTTTAAGTATTTTCCCAGAATCACACAAGCCTACCTAGGACTATTGGTGTAAGTGCTTTACTGGGTTTACTGGTGCCTTTGTCTGTGCTATTGTGTTTTTTCTCAGCCTTGGTGATATGTAGCTTTACAAGTTGTAAAGGAGATTTAGTCACCCTTTTTCCTCTTTCAGTGGCATAACTGATAACGTATGTCTACGTACCTTTATCATAAAACGCATGACACACTATGAAAACACAGCTTTGTTCATGATGTCCTCCATCCTCCAGCTGTTGATTGAGTTGAATAGAGTAGTTGATGGTTTACATCATTTCACACTTCATGCTGACAGTGAGAATACAACCAGGAAATGTTTTTTTCTCTCATGGAACTGGGCCTTTTTAATTCAGATGACTGAGTTTCTGTAACTACCTGCCACTAAAACTCTCAGGTATGCAGTTTCTACATGACCTCTGCAGATTTCTGCTGAGGGAACCCCAGAAACCATTGCATGGCCTATGGCTGAGGTTTAGGGATTAGAGGTTGGTATTTTTATGAGGAAATTACTCTTGGATTGATATGGCCAATGTTGGTTGGAATTTACACTCTACTGGTCTCAATGAGAGTCATCAAAATACCACAATTGAAATTTCACTGTGCTCCAAACTATTGCATGATCTCTGAAGCCCTAGAGCACAAACCTTAAGGACTTGTTTAGATTTTTTTCCCTATCTTTTTTGAAGCTTGAAAGATTCTGGCCTCATTCATTGTAAAGAGAAGCCACCACCACATTCTTCAAAAGACCTGCCTTTGTGTTTCACTCAAGAATGAAAACCATACGGGTTTGAAATGACGTGAGGGTGCGTAAAGATGCCAGAATTTTTTATTTTTTTGGGTGAACTATCCCTTTAATCATTGCGCACAGCCGTGTGGCAAGTGTTGAAAGGAAATGATGCCGCATTAGGAACTTCTCCAGAGTTATACGGGCTTTCTTCCAGTGAAATAATCCCAACACATTTAGCTCTGGAAGAATGCATAGATTGGACCGATATGAGAGTTGAAGGGCTGGCTGTGCCTTTAGGCCTGTTTGTGCTTCGCTTTAATGGGAATTAGACTGTAGGGAGCTGTGGATGTGGGCAGACTCTCTGGCGATGGCTGACTGTGTAATAATAACACCAGTTCACTACAGATAGAGTTAAAGATATCATCATGACGAATGGAGTCACTCTGCCACGGCGAGTTTGAGGGGAGATTGAGGTGGGGGGTATTTTCTTTCCGTGCTAATATTGTAGATACTTTCTCTTTGATGCTACGTAAGAAAGAGAGGTTTGTGCTTGGTTTGTTTTGGAAGTCGCTATTTTGGTTTCTACCAAAAATAAAAGTTTGAGTGCAGCTATTATGTGATGTCATCTTCTGTGCATTTCCATTTGCCAACTCAATGAAATCTTTGTTCCCATGACAGCCTCCTGTTGCTCCGCCCACCCTCCCCATGGCCCCGCCCAGCCCAAGCACCAATAGCAGCACCAACAATAGCAGCAGCAGCAGCACGACTGGCTGGGAGCAACTCAGCAAAACAAACCTCTACATCCGCGGGTTACCGCCGGGAACCACAGATCACGACCTGGTCAAACTCTGCCAGCCGTGAGTATTTGCCATTATGTCATGACAATCCACCAGTGATGTCTGGATATAGGTGGTTGACATGATGTTTTGTAAAACACCATTTTTGAAGACAACAGTAGTTTTATTTATGTAGTCTGATGTTTGTGAAAATAATAAGGGGTCACTAACTTGATCAATTCCTTCATTGTTTTTTAAAAACTTTTTATTGAACTGTTCCGTAAAAATGTATAGTGTAATAGCAAAATTGAGAAAAAAAAAACCTTAGTAATAATCTGTAAATAAGATGATAGCAATTTATCTTCATTGTTGGACACTTTTCTTCATATAGTGCTATTTATTTTATATGCATATTGGACCGTTTCAATAAATGGGGTGTCACACCAAAGGACAACAAAATGTAACAATTTGATAGTGGTTCCAAAAGGTATGTCATAAATATTTGAGGCAACATGATCATAAATAAAATTTTCCATTAAATATGCTTATTTCACGTGGCCGCCATTTTAAAAAAACGAAAGTGAGGCTGCATTGGGAAGAAACCCGGAAGTATAGGATCAGCACTGTAATCATTGCAACAACATGCTGTGGACTACAAACCTCCAGATGCTGCCATGATTTCAAAGTGCAGATATGGTGTAAACATCACTTTAATATCATTCATTCATTTTCTTTTCGGCTTAGTTCCTTTATTCATCAAGGGTCGCTACAATGAACCGCCAACTAATCCAGCAAATGTTTTATGCAGTGAATGCCTTTCCAACCGCAACTCAACACTGGGAAACACCCATACACACTTACATTCACACACATACACTAGAGCCAATTTCGCTTATTCAATTCACCTATACTGCATGTCTTTGGACTGTGGGTAAAACCGGAGCACCCGCAGGAAACCCACGCAAACACAGGGAGAATATGCAAACTCCACACAGAAATGCCAACTGGCCTTTAATATCATTCAGTTAAGTTTAATTTAAACAATTAAAAGCATCTTACGCATCATACAAAATCATAATCTCTTTAAGAGTAATACGCTGTCCTCCTAAGCTTCAATTCATGGGACCAGGTAAACACCATGGGGACGTATCCCTGCTTCAGCCTATGTAACCCAGTGAGTAAAGACCTTGTGTTGTCCCTCATGTTGTCAATAGTGTTGTCTCGGTACTGGAATTTTAGAAACGTCCATTTCCCGCTAACATCTAAGCACTGTTGAGCTCGTTCTTAAACAGTGCTGATTGTGTGACTTTCCTCTTTGCTGATAAGATGCTCCGGTTTCCCCCACAAGTCCAAAGACGTGGTATAGGTGAATTGGGTAGGCTAAATTGTCCATAGTGTATGTGTGTGAATGAGTGTCTATGGATGTTTCCCAGTGATGGATTGCAGCTGGAAGGGAATCTGCTGCAAAAAAGACATATGCTGGATAAGTTGGCGGTTCATTTCGCTGTGGCGACCTCAGATTTATAAAGGGACTAAGCCAAAAAGAAAATGAATGAATGAATGATTGGCATTTACTAAAACAGCCACATGTAAAATTAAGCCTGATGTATTTATTAATGATTTTTTACAATGTATTTTTTAATTTAAAAGAGCTGTAATTTATTGAACTATGCTCGAAACAGTCTAAAATGTATTTTCAACACAGTAGTTTTTATAACAAGAGGTCTATGGAAGACAAAGAAAATGTTTAATCATTTATAGGGCTGCTCGATACTGGAAAAATATACCAGATGGTATTGAGTATTGCGATAACAATATTTCTTATGATATAATAAAATGGTATTTTTATTAGCTGTGTTTTAAAATCATTTATTTATTTAATGATATTAAAATAAGCAGGTAAAAGATATTTTCAGACCTTATTAATTCAAATTCAGACAAAAAAACTATCAAAGTTTAACCATTTAGTCCTTAAAACACTACGAATGCGTAAAAACCTCAGCAGATATTCTGACTCTGATTGGCTGTTGTCATTTTTACTTGTGTCAAGGAAATAAAGCAAATGTTATTTTTTACATATGTGAGCAATAATATGTATATTGCATATACTATTACCGCAATAATGATCATTTTGCGATATATGGTGCAGCCTTGATCGTTTACTGCATTTTAAATGATGGCAATACTAATTATATTCATTTTTGTCACAGTAAAAATGCAACAATCCATTTGCATTCAACCAAATGAATACATTTCTATTCTACTTTTGATTTGATTTGAGATTTGTCAGAACAGCAGGGCTGGTGTCCTTTAACAGCTTGAACGTGTGAGATGAGTGTCAGAATTAGGTCAAGTTATGGGATAAACCCTCTTGAGCCCCTATTTACCCTGAAAACATCCGCCACAATCAGCTTTTTCAAGACTATACCACTAATAACCTGTTATAACCATCCTAGTCATGTCAGTGATATCATAGCCAGTCACACGATCCCATTTTGAGGTTGAAGTCGCCATGAAATGGTGTCCACAACCAATTTTTCTTGGATAATCTTATAGCACAGAACATTTGTGAAGCTACTTTGGAGCAGTAATTGTATACGAGCAAAGTTGAATTGTTTTAGATTTTACAAGTTATACTGAGCTGGACTGGGTATTCCATAATGCAACGCATGATTTCATTTTGCATGTTAGGAATTTTGCAAAACATTTAACTAAGATGTCTTTCATTAGTTGTAATGAAAAACAGACTTTCAAAAAGTATTTTATATAAGCCATTTATAACTGGAAATGACATTAACAACAATAGTAATCTGTTGCATTTCAGAGTGTTCAGAAATAAATAAATCTGTGGGACATGTTTTTAACATGCCAGGAATGGACTGGATCATTCAATCTAGACTAGAAGTTGCTAGAATGAAGAGTTTCGTTGGGAAAGGGGTTCAAACATTAAGAACACATTTAATATGACAACAATTTACTAAAACCTGAGATTTCTTTTGTGGTTTTTAGTAGTTTTTGAGTAAATTTTTGTGCATAGTCACATATAATCTGCAATATTAGCTAAAAACACTGTATTATGCACAGCAGACCAGATGCACATATCACTTTCTAAAGAAACCTAGTAAAATGTAATGACAATGTAAATTTCACAGTAATCACAGCAAATGTATTTTTTTAAGCAACTAACCATCTGTAATTGGATATTTTAATGTCACACATCAACTATTTGTTCGTCAAAGATATTAAATTAAATAATGTACAAAATATAATATAATTTACTTTTTTGGAAATAAAAATTTTAAATATGGGTGAAATAATTTATACATATACATTACCTGACAAAAGCCTTATTGTCGATCCCAGTTGTAAGAGCAACAAGCAATAACTTGACTTCTAGTTGATAATTTGGAAAAGTGGCAGAAGGCAGATTTTTCCCATGAATCATCTGTTGAACTGCATCCCAATCATCACAAATACTAAAGAAGACCTATTGGAACCCGCATTGACGCAAGATTCTCACAGAAATCAGTCAAGTTTGGTGAAGGAAAAATCATGGTTTGGAGTTACATTCAGTATGTATATTCAGATCTGCAGAGTGGATGGCAACATTAACAGATTGAGGTATGAAGACATTTGTGCTGCCCATTACATTACAAACTACAGGAGAGGGCAAACTCTTCAGCAGGATAGCACTCCTTTGCATACTTCAGCCTCCACATCAAAGTTCCTGAAAGCAAAGAAGGTCAAGGTGATCCAGGATTGGCCAGCCTAGTCACCAGACATAAACATTATTGAGCATCTCTGGGGTAAGATGAAGGAGAAGGTGAATCCAAAGAATCCTAATGAACTCTGGGAGTCCTGCAGGAACGCTTTCTTTGCCATTCCAGATGACTATAATAATAAGTTATTTGAGTCATTGCAGAGATGTATGGATGCAGTCGTCCAAGTTCATGGGAGTCATACACAATATTCATTCTTTTTCCACTGCACCATGACTTTATATTCTATATTGTACATTATTTCTGTTAAGTGACAAGACTTTTGTCTAAGCAAAGTCAGACCTTACTGTCCTAATTAAATATTTAAAAAATCAAGGCATTATCATATTTTACTTTGGTAAAATAAGCATAATCTAGAAGCCTTTGCCTTTCATATAAGTCACTTCTGATACCAAATTATCAACTAGAAGTCAAGTTATTATTTGTTGTTCCTAAAACTTGGAGAGGTGACGATATTTTGTCAGGTATATAATATATATATAATATATTGGTGTGATTTTTTTTTAGTAAATCATGGTAAAAATGTAGGAGAGTCATACTTTTTCTACCACAAAAAATGGGACACTTTCTAATGAATAGGGAGAAGAATGAGCTGTATTTCATTCTTATATGTCTACTGCCTGAAAACTCATATTAGGGCTTTCTCCTCTGGTTATTCAAGACAAGTTCATCACATGTCACCCTCTGAGGCTCCTAACAAACACACACACGCACACACAAATGACTGTGTTCATAACCGCGGCTGTGCCTGCAGTATTAAACCGGCAGCCATGATTCAGCATTTACTGGAGCAGGAAAATTCACATGTCTATCTGCAGACGTTGTCAAGGGGACAGTTACCAAACATTCAAGTGTTGCTTAGTTCCCTAAAATATTGCGAGAAGTCTGTTACTAATTTCACCCTGCTGAACACAATGGAATATTGGCTAATGTTATTACAGACCCCATAACTTTGCCTTTCAGCCAATATACAGTCAAACCAAAAATAATTTGAACAACAGATAAAATTTTTGATATTTCTTTCTAACTACTGGGTGCAGGACACTATAGCTTATTTAAAGAAGTGAGGACAGCAAAATATATTAAACTGTGACACATTTATACCCAAAAATACTTCACACAGTGGACTAAAAACAGGTTTTGTAAAGATCAAGTTTGAATCTCATTGACAGCAGTTTCTACAAGAATCGATAGGGTGTAAATATTGTCATACTGACAATGTCTGAATTAATTTTGTGGATTGCAATCCGAACTCACTCAAGGAGATATTCAGCAAATGTCACGATACAAAAATGTAATTTTTATTATGCATCCACGTTAAAAATCCTATCTAATTCATGCATTCTTTGTGGTTTGCATATTTATTAATGAAATGTTTTTGCCATGAAATAGCCCTTGTTTCTGACATGGCATTAAACAAAAATAAATGATATGATATGTTGATTTCAATCCATTATATCATATACTTATTTTATATTAATACCTATGCTTATTATACTATATTGTGTTTACCATATTTTATTCCCATTTTTTTAACTATAGAAAAACTGAAAGTACTGAAGGTGTCCGAATAATGCTTGGTTTGACTGTATATACAGTACAGTATTTGCGCGAGAGTACTTGTTTGTGCACAGGCGTCCTGATCCCATGTGGATTCCATTCATTCATTCCCACTGTGGGTTAATTTACGCCTTGCTGCCCTCAGGAAACCAGTCATCACCATGGTAATCCCTCGAATTGATTGTAAAGAATCAGATTCGGGAGTGGGGTGTGTATGGGGGGGGGGGGGGGGGGGTGGTAATCCTCTTGGCTTCCATTCTGGTTAAAAGTGAGGCCGAGGTCAAATGTTCATTATAACTAGACTCAATCGCAATCACGACAGTATATTTAGTTTAAAGCCATGAGGAATGTTTGAGCTTTGAGGTATTGCGGCGACATCGAAACCTCACTTTTCCGTAGCTGTTTTAATCACAGAGAGTGACCGTTCAGGGCAGAGCCGCGGATTGATTTGCTTGATCCTCATCAGGCAGAAAAGCAGCATCGCTGTGGGAGCTGCTGACGGAATTCAGCCGGCGGGGGCAGGAAATGGGGCCTCCCCGTTGGAGCCAACGGGTCAAGGCCAAGGTCGAGCGGTCCTCTGGCACGTGGAGTCTTGTGATCTGTGTGTGAAATCTGATTGGTTCTGCTTTCCCCCTCTTTAGCAGCACAGCCCAGGACACGCCCCAAAATGTTGTTTAGTGTTTTTTTTTTCTGCTTGCGCAGCTCTGGTAAACGTCACTCTGAGTAAATATTTATTCATCCGAGCCTGAGTTTTAATGGCACAGGAAGACGGTTTATAAATATATGAGCGTATTTAAAATTCAGTTTGGAAAAGCAAGCTTCGGTGAAGGTGAATGAAAAACAACCCTTTACCAGTCAGCACTACTGTCGCTGCTTTTTTCCTGTGCAGCCTTCGTGAGAGGGACGTCAATAAATCTAAGCCGGCAGAAATGTGAATACATTTATTTTCAGTGTGCAAGCATTTGAAATGTGAGCTGGGGTTTGTAAGAAATTTTTAAAATTCACCACAAGTAGTAGATTTGTAATGTGACTCAATATTTCAAATAAATACTATTCTTTTGTACTTGCTGTTCATCAAGGAATCAAGATTTTGCCAACAACATTGATAATATTAAAGGGATAGTTTATCCAGAAATGAAAATTATGTCATTTACTTCAGCTGTTTAAAACCGGTTTGAGTTTCAGTTGAACACAAAATAATATATTTTGAAGAATGTTGGAAAGCAGCTGCCATTGAGTTGAGGTAGTTATAATATATTTGGCTGCTGGTTTCCAACATTCTTCAGATTATCTTCTTTTGTGTTCAACAGAAGAAAGAAACTCAAACAGGTTTGGAGCAAGAATTTCTATTTTTTGGTTAACTATCCCTTTAATAAATGTTTCTTGAACACCAAATCTGCATATTAGAACGATTTCTGATGGATCATGTGACACAGAAATGGCTGTCGAAAAAAGTTTCACCCCCACTTTAGAATGTACTAAAATATAAAACCGTTAAAAGATTTTACTGACTTCAAACTAGGCATGCACCCATTCTGACGGTATGACAACTTTGGATAAAAATATCACGGTTTCACGGTATTTTACGGTATTGTGATCACTGCTCTAAAATATATTCTTTATAAATGTCTGGGTAAAAAACAAAAACTTTTTTCCTCTTTGAACACAATATAATTTATTTTGAGAAAAATATTGTAAAATAGTTTGGAACAGTAAACATATTAGGCTAAATATTTCAACTGAATCATTGACTTCTGTTATCTTCATAGTTTCAAAACCACAGATTTTTTACAATTTAAATCTTTGGATATGTTTTCTGCTGGAGATACTGTTGTCCTAAAAAACTTAAAAAAAAAAAAAAACAACAACTTACATAAAATGTAGGAACAGTATAGCAGAAAATTTTGAGGTTTTAAAACCTTGGCTTTTGCAAACCACGGTATACCTTGAAAATGGTTATCATCCCATGCCTACTTCAAACATTCCAGACATTGCATTATGGTGTGCTTGTAGCTGTGTGAAAAAAATTGCATTTGATTACCATGTTCTGACAAAATCCAATGTTCCTTCTATTTCGTGAACTTTTGTCTGTACAATCTGTGCAATTAAGAAGTAGCAGAGACCAAAAATAATAAACACATCGCCTGTGTTCCCATACTGTTTGTGCACTAGGAAGTGTACAGCGAATGCTAATATTACACTGTGTGTTCATTTGACCTGCTAAATTTGACATAAAATTGTGAACTACAATATGACTCTTTTCCATGGTGACAAATTTAATTCAATTCAATTCATGTTTATTTCTATAGCGCTTTTACAATGTAGATTGTGTCAAAGCAGCTTAACATAGAAGTTCTAGTGAATTGAAACTGTGTCAGTGTAGTTTTTAGAGTTGAAGTTCAGTTTAGTTTAGTTCAGTTCAGTGTGCTTTAAATTTCACTGCTAAAAGTCTAAACACTAAACAGCAAATCCATCGATGCGCAGCTCCACAAGTCCCAAACCAAGCAAGCCAGTGGCGAGAACCAAACTTCACCAATTGACAAAAATGAGGAAAAATAAATAAATAAACTAAATAAATAAAAAGTACTTTTCTTCTGTGTCTTTCTATAAGCTAATTGGTTACATTCAACAATAATTAGCAAACATATGCAAACAATGAGGTCATGGTGCAAAATTGCAGTATATCACTGTTTGAAATATTCATAGTCCTACATAATAGTTTAAAAAACATGTGAAATTCATTTTGTTCATAATTATCGTAGGCTAGTTGAATCCAGAAAGCATTTTGCTAGTATGATGTACACAAACCCCAGTGTTTATCTGTTCTTCCCAGATATTTTATTTAATTATAATGTATAAATATCATCTTATCTTTTTACTATTTACTGTGTATACTGGTTTGTTTTTTTATTATATATATGCATGTTACTTTTTATGTAAACTTTAGAACTGCTTTGGCAATACATTTGTAACATTTGTCATGCCAATAAAGCAACTATTGAATTGAATTGAATTGAATTGAATTGAATTGAATTGAATTGAATTGAATTGAATTGAATTGAATTGAATTGAATTGAATTGAATTGAGAGAGAGAGGGTGTGGGGTGGGTTGGGGATAGACAAGCTTTCCTTTGAACCATGGTGATTTGTGTGCTGTAATAGCAGGTTTCTCATGGTCACTCCATTAATGCAGTTCGGTCCTCATCTGTCACACAGTGGCTCTTTAAAGCACTCGGACTGTCGGCATCAAGTGCCTGTGGATGATTCTGTCACAACTGACTCTTTGTTTCTGAATTAAGTGTGTTTCAAACAGCTCTCTCAGATGGTGTTTTTTTTTTTTTTTTCTCGGCTCATAGATTACGGTAGATCTTGTGTTTCATGTCTTGCAGGTCATGAATTCCTGTGCTGTTGTGTCATTTGACTAAGTGACTGACTCATGTGCTGATTGTGTCTCTCTTTCTTTCTCTCTCTGTAAGCAGATATGGGAAGATCGTGTCCACCAAAGCCATTCTTGACAAGACTACAAACAAATGCAAAGGTTTGTCACGTCTAAATGGGCAGACGGTCTCTAAAATAACATACAATACCAATATAATTAACCATAAACTTTAGCGGAATAGTACAAGGCTTGGAAAATACACACAAATACACAAAAAAAAAATGTGTCAATTTTTAAAAAATGATTGGAGCTTTTGTGGAATTTTAATTTACAAAAAAAAGTCTATCCCTCTTGGGTCGATTTGACCCACTTGCATATTGCAAGATATATATTAAAGAGGACCTATTATTAGGGCTGCATGATATTGTAAACACTGATATTGGAATATTTTATTTTTCTGCAATAAATATTGCGATATGAATACAGTTTCAGAAGATGTTTTGAATAGCTCTATTTGACAGTTTTCTGGGGAGTCGAACAGTATTCGGGTAATGCAAAAATTCTCTGTTTTCTTTTTTTTTTGTCTTGTTTCTAGTCCAAATATCAAAAAAATTCTTAGAGCAAGTGAAATGTTGTTTAGTTTTCATCGTCAGAAGAAATAAGTGAAAATGAAGAGGTTTTCTTGCTTGTTTTAAGGAAGAGATCTGCCAGTGAGGTAAGTGAAATAATCTTGTTTTTCCTTTGAAATGTAAATATTTGGATGAGAAACAAGACAAAAATTCGAAGTAATACATTTTTTTTTGCATAAATCATATAAAGTCCATATGAATACAGTGATAAAATACAATTCTGTAGCTCCTGGTCAACTATAATTCAGACTAGACATTGCATATCTTTGCGACGTGACTATTTTGGATGCGCACATTGCAATATCGATGCTGAAACGATATATTGTGCAGCCCTATTATACAAAAAAATAAAAACACTTTTATAAGGGATTTAAACACAGTTGTGTGGCAAGTGTGTGAGTATAGCCAGCCTCTAATAGTAAAAATTAAATAACTCAAATTTTTATAATCACACTTGATAAAAACTGTCTGCAGGAACACTTTGATGACATTCTCCCTTTGTACATGTCATCAGAGGGAGAAAGCCCCGCCCATTTCTCCCTCATTAGCATAGACAGCCCAGAGTAAGAAGCAACCATTCTTCATTAGAGTTTTGAATCTGCTGCATAGCTCCACCCTCTTTTGAAAAGAGGGCTGGGAGCACAATCTCATTTGAATTTTAAGCGTTTAAAACAGTCAGCAAAAAGGGACAATTTGGATCAAAGCCTAAAAAAGGAAATTTCAAAGAGTTACAAAGACTTATTTGTATTTGTATTTTGAGCTGAAGCTTCACATACACACTCTAGGGACATCAGATCATGTAAAAAGGGGCATAATAGGTCCCCTTTAAATGCAAAATATATATTGTATATACATATATATATATATATATATATATATATATATATATATATATATATATATATATATATATATATATATATATATATATATATATATATATATATATATAGTGCAAAAAAAGCTAATTGATGTTTCGGATTGGAGTGATTACTTTAGAGCGGCACAATATATCGTTTCAGCGTTGATATTGCAATGTGTGCCCATCCACAATCATCGTATTATTGTTAATCAGGAGTCACAGAATAAGATTTGTGGAGTCATTACAGAGTTTAACCATAATGGAGTGAAAGTTTATCATTTGCATGTGTTTTTTAGGGTTGGCAACAAGAGAGTTTAAAGGACGCATAAGAAATTCTACCATTTGAAACTTCAATAAAGATTAATTTTATTAAATTGTTTATACAATGAAGACTATGCAGTATTATTTTACATTTGATTATTCAACATCTGTACACTGTTTATTTCACTTTTATTTGTGCTCTATTTTATTTTAATATGCTTATTGTATTTTATGCATGATTCACACACCCTACAAAATCATCCCAATACATCTATTTGACTTTCCTAATAGAGCTATTCAGTCATCTGGTGAAATTGTATTCATATTGCAATATATATAGGTCCATAAATATTTGGGAGAACCTTAACAAGTGGGATGCACATATGCAAACTGTTGTAATTCCTACAGCGTTCACCTGATTTGGATTTAAATACCCTCAAATTAAAGCTGACAGTCTGCAATTAAAGACATCTTGTTTGTTTAATTTTAAATCCATTGTGTTGGTGTATAGAATTGTGTCGATGTCCAAATATTTATGGACCTAACTATATATATAAACTAAAATATTGCAATGTTAGATTTTTCCGATATTATGCAGCCCTATTTTAGACTCTTCAGATAATTTTGTTCTCCCTTGAGTTCTATAGGCCCCATTAGATATAAAACCCATAAAATGCATGTTAATGGGTTTTGTTCTTCAATCCAGGGTATCAAAGTAAACATTTATAGAAGAAATATTTTTAAACACCAAATCAGATCGTATTAGAATGACTTGTAAAGTGAGTGTTTGCTGCTGAATATATTTCTGAAAATGTATTTGATTTCAAATAGATTTCAATAGAAACTCAGTTTTCAATTTATGTTCTGCATTCTTGCTAAATAAAATAATCAATTATTTTTTTTAAATTAACGGTAGTTTAAATACCATAGTGTATGAATATGGTCGTCATTAGATACCATCTCTGACGTATCGATTGAAAAAATGACCTATCGTCGTAACCTCTATCAGGAATGTTGTGATGTAAAAACAACTAAACCAACAGGCATGATTCAGCATTTACTGGAGCAGGAATATTCACATGTCTGTCTGCAGACATCTGTCTGCAACAATCAAAGTTGTTTTTTTTTGATGTAGCTAGATAACGTCTGGAAATATGTTTTGTCTTCATAGGATATGGGTTTGTGGATTTCGACAGTCCCGTGTCCGCACAAAAGGCAGTCGCAGCACTGAAGACCAATGGAGTTCAGGCTCAGATGGCCAAGGTGAGTCATCCATTTATAACACCACTTCCTTTTCCAAAGTAAATAGTTCCTGACCTGTCTGTAAGAGCCATTCAGGAAGCGTTGATCTGTAACATTAAAATTTAAACCATTTCATGTACCATTTCTCCATCGACACACACATACATTTCCTGTGTATCTTTGTGCCTTGGAGAAGTGTGTCTGTGTGACAATCCTGCATTGACCTTCTCCCAGGTTCTGCTGAGCGTTTCTGCCTGCATCTTCAATTTTTAATCTGCCCTCTTTTTCCTCTTCCTCCCCACTGTCAGCATATTACTCTTCCACTTCCCCGTTATGCGTACATGAGTGTGTGTGTGTGTGTACTGTGTAAACATGTTTGACGCATACATGTTGAGGAATGTTGACGTCTTATCCTGGACCTCCCTCCTTTCTGCTGAGGCATCTAGAATTGCAAGCTGAGATTCTGCCTTCAGCCAATCAAATGTCAGATTGAAATGCAGCTCGTAGCATATTGTGTGTCCTTGTTAGCTGAGAGGCAAGATCAGAATTGTATTTTGCTCTCACAAAGCACTTATGCACCACATCACAGCTTAGACTCTGAATATAAACCTCACCCTTGAGATTCTGGACACATGATTCACATAAATGGAAGAAGAAATAAATAAATGAGTATATGGTGCTGCTTGGTTGAGAAAGAAAATTGTGATCTGCTTAATACGTCTCTTAAGCTCAAGCGTGGTGATAAATGCTGGTTTCACAGCTTAAGCTTAGTCGGGTGACCTGCTGCTTTATGAATTACACTGTAGGATGTGATGAGGATGAATACATTATCGCAGTATCTCTTTGCGTAATCATAATTGCACTTTCGATCATCCTTTAGTTGTGGCTGTTAAGCTTGCAGGCTAATCATTTGTCAGAATGCTAGCAAGTGAACACATGATAAGTCGGAAGATTTTCATTCATTCATTTTCTTTTCGGCTTAGTCCCTTTATTAATCTGGGGTCACCACAGCGGAATGAACCACCAACTTATCCAGCATATGCTTTATGCAGCGCATGCCTTCCGGTTGCAACCCATCACTGGGAAGCATCCATACACACTCATTCACACACATACACTACAAACAATTTAGCTTACCCAAATCACCTATACCACATGTCTTTGGACTGTGGGGGAAACCGGAGCACCCGGAGGAAACCCACGCAAACATGGGGAGAACATGCAAACTCCACACAGAAAAGCCAACTGACCCAGCCGAGCCTCGAACCAGCGACCTTCTTGCTGTGAGGTGATCGTGCTACCCACTGCGCCACCGTGCAGCCTGTCGGAAGATTTTATTTTACCATTTTATGTTTACCATCTATAGTTTATCGGAGGTTAATCACACTTCACCAATGATTTTACTATGCAAAAAAGCATGTTTTTTTGTAGTTAAACCATGGTAAACAGAAATCACCTATAGACTAGTGGTGTATTACCCATATAATTGGTGATCAATGCACCAATGGGTACCCACTTTTTAATTTACATACATTGATTAGCATTATAAGTTACCAAACTAGTTAACCGAAAGCTAGCAAGAGAACAATATACTAAGCTAGGTTACTCATTTAGAACACAGGTGTCAAACTCAGTTCCTGGAGGGCCAGAGCTCTGCACAGTTTATGCCCATCCCTAATTAAATACACCTGATCAAACTAATTGACTGCTTTAGGCTTGTTTGTTAGCTACAGATAGGTATATTGAAGCAGGGCGGGAACTAAACTCTGCAGGGCTGTGGCCCTCCAGGAATTGAGTTCCCCTGTTTTAGAGTATGCCAAGAATATGTCAAGTAGTCTTAGCTAGCCGTATAATATTATGATTTGTGAGATTACATATTGTCATGATTAAGACAAAAGAAAGAGCAAAGATGACATTTTCTGTCTTTAAGGCAGGCTAATCATTTATAAATAACTAAGATATTAGGTTTTAGTCATATACCAAGCTAGCAAGATAGTCATGTAGCAATGCTAAGCAAACAAGGCTAATCAGCTGGCAAAAGAATAGCTTTCAAGCTAACTGAAAAGTGTTAGAAAAACAAATGTTTAAATTAGTTTTTATCATTTATAGTTTTGGTAGTAAAATAAAATCAAAATACGTTTTTTTAGTTGTTAGTACGTCAGTATGTTAATCTTAAAGTTATCTGTAATCTAGTGTGCTTCAAAATGTTGCAATTTTTGTGATTTGCAATTAGAAGATATAAACATCCAAAGCTTACAGTTTGTTAATAAAATGGATCAACAATTTTTTTGACATCACCTCATACTTCAGTTTCTCATCAAATCTTCTGACCAATCAAATGCTCTCTAGTATCTAATATGTCCCACCCCCTTCAAGATGCTTTTCAGGCTGCGTTCGAAATCGCATACTTCCATACTATACTGTATAGTACGCTAAAAACCGTGTTTAGGTTGTGATCATGACAAAATGGTGGTTGTAGTACGTCTGAGTTCCCTTCATACTACTCACATTCATATTATATAGAATGTACTTTTCTAACAGTCGAGTGGTAAATTTAAATTCAAATGCAGTACCAAGGCGATTTTGGACGCAGCCTTGTTTGTCTTTCATTTGATGAGTTTGAGCTCAACCACTCTCACTGGCAGAGCTGTGATTAAAACTAAACGCTATTGGCTGCTTTCTTTTATAGGGGTGGAGCTACTCTATGACCCGACTCTGTCTTAATGTTACAATTAATGAAATTATGCCACACATCAAACAAAAATGCACATTTAAAAGCCTATTTGTTAACAGAAAAATACGGCAAATGTGTAATTTGACCAGTAAAGGCTTCCATGATATACAAGCAGCAGTATTTTAAGCTATCAGGCTAATTATCAATGACATGAAGTATATTTATGATGGTCTTTAAACTCATAGGAGCTAATATATCAACTGAATAAACAAATGAAGGACATTTAATAATGTGTAATTCTCTGCCACGTGTTTTATGTTTTCTCAATATAGCAACAGGAGCAGGACCCGACTAATCTGTACCTCTCTAACCTGCCTGTGTCTATGGATGAGCAGGAGCTTGAAAACCTCCTCAAACCCTTTGGACAGGTCGTGTCCACCCGAATCCTGCGCGACACTAATGGAGTGAGCCGGGGAGTGGGCTTTGCCAGGTCAGTGAGATTAAGTGCTGATTTTGTGTGCATAAATGTAGTTCAATTTGCAATACTCATGTGTGTGTGGATGTTTTGTAAAAAACTTTCTCTCTTTATTTCACTCTATTTTAAGGATGGAGTCGACAGAGAAGTGTGATGCTGTGATCTCTCACTTCAATGGGAAATTCATTAAGTCCTCTTCTGGGATGCTAGGTGCGTATTCATCATAAAATTCTTCTATTTATTTCTATATATATTTATATATCTAAATATATAGACTGCATAATCTTTTTCTTCAGAATTTTAAGCCTTTGTATCAGTATTTGTCTTTGATAAATACATTTTGAAAAATTCATAAATATTGGGTAAAATAATTAATTGTAAATTATACAGAATTGTCTTTGATATTGAATCAAATTTAAGTAACTTACAATTGATTCCCATTTGACGTTAGCATGTTGCTAAGCTAATTAAATTATACTTACTTACTCCCAGTGCCGTTTATATCAAAGTTGATATTTAGCTGCATCATGTTGGTTTTTTATAACATCTCATTTTTATGAGGTCGGTCATTAGCCCAATGCTCAACCCCCAACCTGGAGGAACAGGACATACACACATACACTACGGACAATTTAGCTCACCCAATTCACTTATAACGCATGTCTTTGGACTTGTGGGGGATACCGGAGTACCCAGAGGAAACCCATGTGAACACAGGGAAGAACATGCAAACTCCATGCAGAAATGCCAACTGACCCAGCCGGGACTTGAACCAATGACCTTGTTGCTGTGAGGCGAAAGTGCCTCACAGAAACTACATGTATACTTGAAAATATTTTACAAATACACAAATATTGGGTAAAATAGTTTATGTTAAATTATACTGAACCTTTTTAATAGATTGTCTTTGACATTGAATGAAATGCAAGTGACTTACACAGACATCTCAAGTCTCCTGGAAGTTCCGGGAGTCTCCCGTAAATGCACAGAGACCCGCAAACGATTACTAATCTTCCAGAAGTCGCGCATCTCCTGCCTGGTCCTCTCACACCCCTCTCCACCGCAACCCTCCCCGCTCTTCAGATACGCCACGCACCCCTCTTTCACGCATCCTTCCCGCTCTTCAGATACATCATGCACCAAATCACCCCCTTCTTTATATACGTTGCGCAACGCCCACCCTCCAACAACCATAATTTGAATTTAGCTTGTTGCTAAGCTAATGGAACTATACTTTAAAATACATTAAAATGCAAAAATACACAAATATTGTGTAAAATAGTTCACATTTAATGTGTAATACATGTGTAATGTTTAATTGTAAAGAACAATTTTAATACATTCTCTTTAGTACCGAATGGAAATTAACCCAGATAGCAAAATGACATCATTTCAACCGAAAATTAACGTTTATTTGACATCGATTCAACATCGTTTTGCTCATCGGGGTAATGTTGAAACGATGTCAGGCACTCCATTCAAATCTAACCTGAAATCGACACAATTGGTTACTTACCCAATGTTGAATCGATGTTGATATTCAGTCGATCGAAACGACGTTATAGAATCCACACATTTTCAACATGTAAATCAACCTAATTGGTTTGTCCACCTGACGTTGAAATGATGTTGATTTATAGTTGATTGGAACAACGTGCAATCCACACATTTTCAACATATAATCGACCTAATTGGTTTGTCTATCTAATGTTGAAATGATGTTGATTTATAGTCGATTGGAAAAACGTAGAATCCACACATTTTCAACATATAATCGACCTGATTAGTTTGTCTATCTAATGTTGAAACGATGTTGATTTTAAGTCGATTGGAACAACATAGAATCCACACATATTCAACATAAAATCTATCTAAATGGTTTAACGTTTAAATGAATACTTAAACAACATTTTCAACATTAAACCAATCCATATGACCTAATCACCATTTTTTTACAAGAATACATAATATAATTCATTCTGTATATATGACAAAACACACCACAATCTGTCATCATTTTTTATTGATAAAAATACACAGCTGTGAATATCCGTTAAGAGCATACATTCATTCAAACCTTCTACACAAACAAACAGAGAGAACATTTAAATTACTGACTAAAATAGTCAAAACCATTTACTCAAAAAGTAAAACTGTAGAATATTAAATAGATTTGTCTATTTGTGTTCTATTTCAACATGTATTTTTCATTAAAGTAAAAAATGCATTTTATTTCAGATGTGCATTATAACAAAATTAACTATTAGGGTCAAAACAGGTTTAAATCACAATGTTTAAGCGGTTTAAAGAACAACATTTATTTAATTAATTTAGAAAGATACAATCACAGAAACTAAAATTCAGATGCAACCATAGAAAAAATATTCTTGCTGGATTAGCAAGGTCAATAAATAAATAAATAAAAACAAATTATTTTAGGTGGTGTGAAACTATCGGGAAGCTATTCGTCTACAGTGCCACCATTTACTAGAATTCCATCCCGGATTTTCCAGAAATACGAAGTATTAGTGGCCCAGACACTTGTCTGAGAACAAGCTTCAAATATTACAACAACCGGGAAGAATTGCAAGCTTGTTTATTAATTACAATTATTTATTTTTTTTCAAAATATCATTGTTTAATGACTAAATGCAATAAATAAAATACAGCGCTGCGACCAAAGAATGTAACGTATACTGCATAATCATATGCAATGCACATGATCCTATTATAACGATCACTGCGAACAATAAGCTAAGCGTTCGTTTTATATATAAACTGTAAATACAAAAATATTAAAATAATTTAAAGCAATGAAAATCTATATGTAAAAAAACAAAACTACTTTAAACTGCGTCTCGTCAGAGCTGAGCATATGTTTTATTTCAGTAGAAAACGGTCCTCTTCATAATATTTCTATTTATTCCTTTTTAGTAATATTGTATGAATTTAAAAAATACGGACTTTCCTTTACGTCTCCTATTCAGTTTTTTTACTTCCTGCTCTCCATCTTAATTTCAATTTTAAATTCCACACCAGGCCAGTAAAAAAATCCTTAGTGTTGAGCCCTGTTGAGTAATTCTCCTTCTCATTAAAACTCGAATGTGCATTGTGTTGTGACAATTACTTAAGATTTTTGTAACAATAAAGATGTATTTAATACAACCATAAAAACGCTAAAAGATTGTCAGTACACTGTACTATAGGCACAACCAGTCGTTTGGTGTGTTTGTGTGAGAGAGGAAAAAAACCATTTGCAACTCGTAAAAAAAAAAAAAACTCTCAGACTTTAAATATACTGGTCACTAACAGAAACTTCAGTCATGGGTGCTGTTGTTTTGCTTCAGTAATACCTTCAGAGAACATAATAGTCAGTGATCCATACATAGGCAGAGAGATTAGTGTGGTGTAGGCAGAACTGGAATAGACGTCTGTCCAGGCACAGGTTACAGATCTTGATGTCTTCAACTGGAGATTCCAGAGAAACTGCCATTAAAAAAAAAAAGAAAAAAAAAAAAAAACGTTACTCAGTAGGAAAATCTCACCAGGTACAGTATCTACTATTACAAAGTACAATTCCAAGGTAAATGTTCAGTTCAACCCACAGTATTGGTACCATAAAATTGCCACAATTTTTGACTCCTCATACAGAATATTAAGGTAACATGGTATACTGTGAGAAATTAAATGATCTTGGATTTCATTTTCTTGTGAAATTTTAAAAAGCTTAATGATATAAAATATTTTTTAAAATAAATGCGTTTACAAACATTTGTTTAGATACTTGAACAAGTAAACTGCAGTAACCTCAAGAGAAAAGCATGTAGACAAAATAAATTTTAATAAACAGGAAAATAAAAAAAAATGCACACCAGAACATAGCACTACAATCAGAAAAAAAACAGACAAGCATGGTTTGTGAACAAAGGAAATCAGGAACAGAACCAACGAAACCACAAAGAACTAACGTAACAGATTGAGTGGGCAACTTACGAAATGGCAAAGCTTTTCCCATTCAATGCTGTGGAGCGTCTCTGGCGAGGAGTTCCTCACTAAATGTAGAAAAAAATAGAGCAACAAAACAGTAAACTGACAGCGATTCACTTCGCTAGCGTAATAACGTGTTAAAAAATCTCGTTTAACGTTAGCTCGATGATACGTAATGTTATTTGTGAACCGTTTCTCATAACTTAGCCTATACGTTAGCTAGAGCAACATTAACTTACATATGTTTGTTATGCTCATTCCAAATCGATTTGACAGATCATCTTATATTTTTACACAGGTTAAAAAGCATTGAAGTCATAAAGTGAAGTTAATCGTGTTGAAATCGAAAATTAAATAACCAAAACAGCTTTTCATTTACGTTAACGTTACCTTTATAGATTAGCTGCAGTTAATGGCCTGGGTACGCACAGGGCGACATGTAGGCTTATTAAAAAATGTATAGGAAGTGGTAAAGTGTTAATTTACACATCTAAAAAGTTACATTTTAACATAAATTCTTGGGAAAACGACAAATAAAACATGTGAAACGTCGAATACAACGTACTTACCTTCAGATTACAGTTCCGTCCGCTGCCTTCTGTTTGTTAGTAGATTGATTCAAATGATGAGCAGCATGTGCGCCTCACGCTGACTCGCGCAGAAGAACCGACTCCGAGTTTACCAATCAAGTTTCAACATCGAACCAATGTTATGATTGACCAGATGCGTCGGGTAGCCTATATGTTGAAGAGTCAACTTCATTTCGACATTGAATCAATGTTTTATTCTCGATGTAATAACCTTCCGAGGTACCGACCAAATAAAGAACGTTGATTCAATGTCGAAATTTGATCGACGACTGATACTGACCCTTATAACCAATAATCGACATTGATTCAATGTCGGCTTGCTATCTGGGAAGTGACTTAAAATTGATTCCAATTTGACATTAGCATGTTGCTAAGCTAAATGAGCTATACATCAAAATAAAGGAGTTATAAATAACTCAAAATATGTATACCTTATTTTAATAATGCATATATAATCTGTATGTGGACAACATAGTCTAATGTCTTCAGTATTTTAAGAGTTTGTATGGTTTACAGGTGTGTCAGAGCCATTGCTGTGTAAGTTTGCTGATGGCGGGCAGAAGAAGAGACAGAGTCAGGCTAAATATGTCCCCAATGGACGAACCTGGACACGAGACGCCGAGGTGAGACTAGTAAGTCCTGTTTACAGTTGAGTATATGTGTGTGTGTGTGTGTGTGTGTGTGTGTGTGTGTGTGTGTGTGTGTGTGTGTGTGTGTGTGTGTGTGTGTGTGTGTGTGTGTGTGTGTGTGTGTGTGTGTGTGTGTGTGTGTGTGTGCGTGTTTGTGTGTGTGTGTGTGTGTGTGTGTGTGTGTGTGTGTGTGTGTGTGTGTGTGTGTGTGTGTGTGTGCGTAGTGCTGACGTCAGCCGAGTGGGTGTGTGTTTGTGTCTTTAAGCTTTAATGAGCTATTGAGACATGGCACCATACGTCATACTTTGTTTGGTTTTACAGCCATTGTACTCTAATTGTGTATAATTATTAACATATTTTAACCATCAGTTTTAAAGTGAAACACCCATGTGATGTATGTGGAACCTGCAGTGATTAAAACCTATTTTACTCTTTAGAGCGGCATGACTTTGACCTATGACCCCAATACCGCCCTTCAAAATGGGTAAGGACAGCTTGAATGTGTTTTAAATGTGTCTTTATTTTATTAGGTACACACTATACATTATTTGGAGCCTTAGACTCATATTAGGAAGAAAAAAATAGATATTATGGACATTAATTAAGGTCTTTTTGTTTACACAATAATGAACTATAATATTGTTTCCCTTGTGTGTTTGATAAATTTAAAAACCGTGTCGTGTAAATGTACCCTTAACAATTCATTATTATCACATATTAATTTGTGCCATCATTTTAGATGTTTTTTAGTGTTTAACTTTGCACTATTTGGTTCCCATTTTAGGTAAATCATGGCCACAACATATTTTTCTTCCTCATTTATGTTAAATCTTGCCAATGATTTAACTGTATTAAAACTATAAACTATAAATAGTACAAATTGGTTATGATTTAACTTCAAAAAAGAGACAAATGAAAAAGTAAAACAATATAAAATTAATTTATAATTTATGCCTTTTTTGTTGATGTTTTTTGACTTGTGGAGCTCTGTACTATTCACCCATCATCTGAATAAAACTTGAAAACAATGGTAAAGTCTAGATCAGATACGCGGCCTGCCGGAAGTGCGATATGTATATCAATTATAGTAGCATTTTTTATGACATTTTTACAGTATTGTGACGGTTGGGTTTAGGGTTGGGGTAGGCGTTAAAAAATACAATTTATTGGGTAATTTGATAGATAGCATAAATAATACTCGGTACAACTACTGTTTTTACATTACTGTGATGGTTGGGTTTAGGGTTGGGGTGGGGGTAGGCGTAATAAAATACAATAAATGGGAAATTTTATAAATAATATAAATAATTCTTCCAGCCGCAACCATATCCAATCTAGCAACAACCGAAAACAATTGATTCCAATTTGATGTTAGCATATTGCTAAGCTAAAGTAACTATAAAAAACAAAATACACAAAAACTGGCCAAAATAGTTAATTTTAAACTATACAAAGCATTTTTATATACATTAACTTCAGTACTGAATGAAATTTAAGGGTTTTACGCACTGCTGATTTCAAATTTGATGTTAACATGCTAACATGTTCTTACGTTAATGAAACTATAAAATATAGTGTAAAATTTAGTTTAGTTTACACAGAAAATTTTAATAAATTCTCTTCAGTATTGAATGAAATTGACATCCCTGCTGAAAAATCCAGCTTAAACCAGCCTAAGCTGGTTGGCTGGTTTTAGCTGGTCGACCAGCCTGGTTTTAGAGGGGTTTTGGCCATTTCCAGGCTGGTTTCCAGCCATTTCCAGCCTGGTTTTAGCTGGTCAGGCTGGGAGTTAACCAGCTAAAACCAGCTTGAGCAGCCAAAACCAGCTATGTCCAGCTCAAACCAGGCTGGTCAAGCTGGTTTTAGCTGGTTTAAGCTGGTCATTTTCCAGCCTGACCCTCTAAAACCAGGGTGGTCGACCAGCTAAAACCAGCCAACCAGCTTAGGCTGGTTTAAGCTGGATTTTTCAGCAGGGATGTCTTACACATAACTGATTTCAGTTGACCTTGACTTAGCATGTTGCTAAGCTAATACTCTAAAATATATAACAAATACATAAATTTCAGGCATAAATTTCAGCAATACAGAACTCTTTAAATAGATTCTCTCCAGTGGTTTAATGTAACTGAAATGTACTTAAATTGTTTTTTTTTTTATCTACTCCACCATTTTGAGTGAACTTAGCTTAGTCAGTTAGTTAGCTCAGCCTCAATACTTTGCAAGATTGCCTTCATCATGGTGCTCAGATGTTTTTGACATGATATGTAGTTGCCATTAAATAATTCAGATGTTGTATAAATATAAATGCTGTATACTATACACCATCACAAACTTTGTACAGTATTTTGATAATAATGTCTTTTTTCCAGGTACTATGCTGCTCCTTATGCTATAGGGAACCGGTTAATGACTCAGCCAGGAGTGTCTCCCTACATCTCTCCCATCTCCACATACCCGGTACTGCTTTCATCTAATAAAGGGTTGATTGACGTAACGTTGCATTTTCACAGCTGTTATGAACAAATAATATTCATATAATATGGCCTATATTATTTCAGTTACACATAACAGGTTAATTCTCTTCATAAGTAGTAATTAATGCTAAAAATCTGAGCGTTAAAAAGTGTTTTTGTTCATTTTTACTGAACAGTTCAGCAAAAAGTTTTTAAAAACAGTTTAAGAATTGATAAAGTTAGTGATTTCTTACATCACACTTCACACTACATATTAAATATGACATTTTTTTCCTTAAAAATGCAGTTTTAGTTTTTTTTACGTATTTGTCCACTAACTTAAACCTTTCTCTAGCATAAATAGCAGAACATGGATCCAGCTACACCAAGGTTGTGAGTTTGATTTTCAGGGAAAGCAAGAACTGATCAAGGCCATG
Organism: Danio kyathit; assembly: GCA_903798195.1. Taxonomy (NCBI): domain Eukaryota; kingdom Metazoa; phylum Chordata; class Actinopteri; order Cypriniformes; family Danionidae; genus Danio; species Danio kyathit. The sequence continues at coordinate 16,185,554 of LR812529.1, read as the reverse complement.
TCCAAACTAATACATTTGAGGTTATTGTTTTAATCATCAGAAAAATGTCAGGAACAAAAACAGCACACGGTTGGCTATACTGTGGTATTGTTGTGAAAATGAATTCTCCACAGCCAAATCTCCATCTGTCAGTGATCGTCATCTTTGTGTTATGATCAGTACCATAATCCCCTGCTCTCCGCTAGTGTCTGAAGGGAAGGGCGCGTTCACGTTTTACGTACTGCATATTTGGTAATGTACCATGTAGACGTCAACGCTTTTAGGCAAAAGATCTGAACCCAACACGATTCATTTATTCGACTCTTGAGTCGACTGTTTCGTTATAGAAGCAATAGTTTTAAACAAGGTGCACTTTCAGATTTAAACTTCAGCTGGATTTTTTTATTCACTTTGAGCTGTGATACACACTACATAGAAGCTTGTTTTTTAAAACATATAATTGGGGCTCTTTAATGATTGTTGTACGTGCTCCATATTGCCTCTCTTCAAAGGACACAGAATGTTTACTGGGAGCTAATGTTCAGTGGCGGAATTTGTGACATTTTGCGATGACGTTTCAAAGAGGCCAAAGGTAAATAAGGAGAGCCGACAGATATGATGCAGATAAAAGCGTCTTACATCTGCGCAGTACTTGAACGAAAAGCTTTTTTAGTTATTTCAATGTGGATGACCATTTTTTTGGAAAGAATTGAAAACAATAGTGTGGACATGGAGCGTTATAGATAGAATTTATTAATTTGGAAACATAATTTTCGTGTTGCATTGTGGACTGTGAAAAACGAAGGCTTTCAAAATGATGATGCATTTTAGTCATGTGACCAATACAGCTAACATGGTGGACGATATTGTATAAAGCAGATGTTTTAGATGCTGTCCATTTTGACAGCTTTATTAAAGATTTTTGTCAGTTTGTACATGCTCCATATCGCCTCTTTTCAAAGGATGTTTACTAGGAGCTAATGTTTAACGCGGAAGTTGCGACATTTTGCGCTGATGTTTCAAAGAGATGGAAAGTAAATAAAGGGCAGACGGATATGACACAGATAAAATCGTCCTATGTCTGGGCAGTATAATAACGAAAGCATGAATGAAAAGTGTTTTTAGTCATTTCAATGTGGATACCCTTTTTTGGAAAGAATTGAAAACAATAGTGTGGACATAGAGCGTTTTTAAATAGAATGTATTAATTTGGAAACGTCATTTTCGTGTTGCTGTGTGGACTGTGAAAAACGAAGGCTTTCAAAATGATGACGCATTTTAGTCATGTGACCAATACAGTTGACATGGCGGACGGCATTGTAAAGCAGATGTTTTAGATGCTGTCCATTTTGACAGTTTTATTTGACAGATTATTGTCAGTTTGTACATGCTCCATATCGCCTCTTTTCAAAGGACACGGAATGTTTACTGGGAGCTAATGTTCAGCGGTGGAAGTCGCAACATTTTGCGATGACGTTTCAAAGAGACGGAAAGTAAATAAAGGGCAGACTAGATAAATACGTTATACGTCTGTGCAGTACATAAACGAAAAGCATTTTCAGTCATTTAAGTGTGAACGACCATTTGTTTGGAAAGAATTGAAAACAATAGTTTGGACATGGAGCGTTTTTAGATAGAATTCATTAGTGTAGACATAGCCCAAATATATACCTACATTTGAGTGTCAGGATAAAACAAATACATAAAAATGTAAATGTGCTTTATCTTCACGTTCATGCTGAGTTGATGTGAGCGTTTCTGACCGGCACCTGCTTTCTATGTTTCTCCAGGTACAGAATCCTTCATGGATGCCACATCAGCCTTATATCATGCAACATCCAGTAAGGCCAAAATACAGTTTTTATTATTATTATTATTTCTTCTTTTAATAACCTCTCCTTTCAAACAGGAGATGACTCACAAGCAGTCCTGCAAACACACGACAGAAATATGTGTATATGTGTTTGTGTTCAAACAGTATTTCCTCAGTTTTGCGCTATTGTGGCCAGAATTTCTGTTATTTAGTGTAGAAACATAGACGTTTTGCTTATAGTGGGAAAAAACAGTTAAAGAATCACTTTAATTGGACATGTTATATTGTAATGTATGTGTATCTCACTTTAATAAATATTAATGTTGGCGAAAATGACAAATTAAAGCAAATGAGTGTGTACATAAACTCTATATGAGATGAATCCACTATTAAATCCGTGTAGAAACTTAAATAATTGAGTAAATATACTCACTCATTCTTACTTATTAAGCAGTGAAGAAAATAAAGATTGTGATTTATAAAAATGTTCATTGGTTTGATCTATTTTAAAATAATGCCAGACACATTTTTGTTCAGAAAATATATATTAATAGACATTTTTCTAAATTTATTTATATCATATATTAAGTTGAGAGATTTTTTCAAATATTTATTTTTGCTATTGTTTTTTTTATTTATTCTTTTATTATTTTTTTGTTTATTTGTGCATTTTATATGATGTCAATATGCTAAATATTGTTTTATATTATATTTAGTTATTTCTTTATATTAATCTTAATTAAATAATAATAGTAATCAGATGAAGTTGAAATAGTTATTACAATTGTTATTGTTACTATTGTTTTTATTTTATTTCATTTTTATACGTATATGTCTGTTTTTTTACATGCAAATTTTAGGTCAAAATTGGTAGATTATTGTAAATATTTTATTGAAATAATTTAGTTTGCATGATGAGATAAAAAAATTTTAAATAATTGTTAATATTACTTTTATATTTCATTTAATTTAAATTAGTGCTGGGTAAAAATTAATAGTGATTTATCACATCTAAAATAAAAGTTTGTTTTGATTTATATACAGTGCTTAGCATAATTGAATACAGCCCATTTTGAAAATGAATATTTTTATCCATTTCTCAGTGAATATAGGCAATGTATTTTGGTGCAATTAAACAAAAACAGATTTATTAAACAGATATATTTATTAAAACAATATTTTAGTCACCAAACATATTTAGAAATTGAAAGATAATACAATTAAGTTGTAAAAAATATATTTTTTTTAAATTACAACCTACAAAATTTGAACAAATTTTTTTGTTGTTGCTTTTTCCACTTTTTAAAATTTGTATTTAATATTTTTCTATAACATACCTTTAGGTGTACTTGTTTGGCTACTGACTAATCTAATGTATGTGCACAAATATAATATTGTATAGCTTCCTATTAAAAATATGAATTTAAAAGATAGATTTGTGAGGGGTGTACTTATATATGCTGAGTACTGTATATGTGTGTGTATTATATATTTATTATGTATATGTGCTACACACACATACATAGAAACAAAACTATACAAACTATTTTGTTACATAGATATTTACATTTCTTTATAATTTGTGTCATACAAACATATATTTTATATCTAAATATAAGTAAACATTTTATCAAATATATGCATATGAGTGTATTTATATATACCAAGTAAATATTCACAGTACACACACTTAAATTATGTCAAAACAAACTTTTATTTTGGATGCAATACATTTTTGGCTAGCACTATTTTTAATAATTTTTTATGTCTAATTTATATGCTGACAATCTTATTAAAAACAAAGCATATAGCTATTCACCGTGATATATTTTCCATGAACAAGACATAACATTAAATCTTAAATAAATAAATAATTTAGGTACTATATTTGTATGTAGATGAATTTTTCATTTAAACATGCCAAATATAATTTTGTTTTCGCCCTTTAGGGAGCCGTTCTGTCGCCCTCTATGGAGCACCCCATGTCACTGCAGCCGTCCGCTATGTTGGCTCCTCTCACCCAGCAGATGGGCCATCTCTCTCTGGGCGGCACTGCAACCGTATGATCCTCTCTCACAGATTGTGCTAACATGGCACAAGTGTATATGCTAATTAATAAGTAATATTAACACCTGTGTTTTTTAATAACGCCACAAAATTCTGCTCTCCTGCAGTTTATTCCTGCCAACACGGCGATGCCAGGAGCTTACATCCCTCACTACACCCACATTCAGCCCCCTGCCATTCCTCCTGAGGTCAGTGATAGAGACACGGGCTGCTCAGCTTTCTCTACTGGCTGGATAGATGGACAAATTGTGTTGTTCTAGCTATTCTACTTTTCATGCCAGATTCATCTATTATAAGCATATACATATTTGCATTATTAGTATTATCATTATTATTATTATTAGATTTTAGAATTAAATAAGTGGCTTTTTTGTCTTTAATACAGTATAAACAGTAATGCTGTGAAATATTATTATACTTTAAAATAACTGTTTTCAGTTTTAATATATTTTTTATTCCTATTTTTTCCAGAATTCTTTGATAAAAGAAAGTTCAAAAGAATAATTTGATTTAATACATTTACATATTCAAAATATTTTTTACTCTCACTTTAATTTTTATATTACTATATATTATAATACTATATAACACGTTATATTATAATTATAGTTATATTAATATATATATATTATTATATTACATTATATCATATTGACTTTTTGTTTTAGGAAATATACTTTTAATTTAAGAAGTATTCTTTTTAAATATATATTTTAAATGTAAGTTATTCCTATTGTTACAGGGTTCTTTGATGAATAGAAGTTCAAAAAAGAATAACATTTAATAAATTCATATAATCTTATTATTTTTTGCTGTGACTTTTAAATGCATTCTGGCTAAATAGAAGTTTTATTGTTATATAATTTTACAGTGCATTATAATACTTAATATTATAACAATTTATTATATTATATTATATTATATCATATTATATCGTATATTGAAAAAAAGAATGGGGTTGGTGACGAGTGTTTGAGGGTGCGCACAAACTGTAGTGCACGGGGAGGAGGGGCTGGGGTTATGAGGCAGAGGTGCGCTCTAACTGAACAGGGGAGGGGGGGGGGGGGGGGGGGGGTGAGGCAGAGGTGCGCACGAACTGTAGAGCGGGGAGGGGTGCGCGCTGACTGAAGAGCACGCACACATGCACCAGGTTTCAGGCCGGACTGTACCTAACAGCTGAGGAGCGGGGGTCGGGGTGGAATTCCGGGAGTTTTCCGGGAGACAAAACAATACGGGAGATGGGTCTGAAATACAGGAGACTCCCGGGAAAAACAGGAGTGTTGGCAGGTATGGCAGGGAGAGCTTGCAAACTCCACACAGAAACGCCAACTGACCCAGCCGAGGCTCGAACCAGCGACCTTCTTGCTGTGAGGCTACAGCACTACTTACTGCGCCACTGCGTCGCCTATATTATATTATATTATATTATATTATATTATATTATATTATATTATATTATATTATATTATATTATATTATATTATATTATACTGAAAAAGGGACATGTTTAGGAAGAAAAGAGCTTTTCATTTAAGAAGAATCCTTTAAAATATATTTTTAAGTGTAATTTATTCCTATTTTTTCAGGATTCCTTGATGAATATACATTTTTAAAAAAAACATTGATTTAATACATTTATATATTAAAAATTATTTTTTACTGTCATTTTTAAATGCATTCTCGCTAAATAGTATTTTCACATTTTATATTACATTAATTAAATTATATTAAAAAAAGAAATATACTTTGACAACTTGTAAAATGGCCTCTGGTAGAGCAGTTCATTAGTTTGCACTGACCAAGTGGACAGTGACCCCTGAATTTGACAGTAAATAGGCTTAAATGAGCACAAGTCTGCCTGCCATACCAAGCATGAACATAAGGACATGCCAAAGGACTGTATATAAATATTCACCAAATGCAAACTTTATAAATTTGTGGAGAATCTGTCAGATCAAACTATAATGTCTTATGTTTGGAGTGTCTGATGATAAACACCACTGAAAATAAATAATTGTTGCGTATTTGGTTAATTAAATTAGTTTTAAATTGTCTTTTCTCTTATATGGTCTTTTCAGCAGGAAAGTGGTGTACAGCCACAAGATGTGTCATCTTCAGATCCGTCATCGTACCCTTTCCAACCCAACAAGCAATAAAACGGTATTTTATTACCATATTTTGATTTGACTCAATTTTGATATTGTATTTTTTTTCTTGGTTATTGACCCTGAGCTGTTCTGTCAAACTCACATGACTTCCTTTCTTCTGTGAACACAAAAGGAGAAGTTGTGCTCTTTCCAATACTCAGAAAGTAAATAGAAAGATTATGAGCCCCACAGGTGACAAAAAGCAGTAAATATAGTCTCATCAATATCAAACAACGCTCTTTTATGATTTTATATACTCATTTATTCCGTGGTCTGTTGGAATTCTTGATTCTGATTGGCTGATAAGTGTGCAATAAAATTGTTTAATGCAAAGTAGTAATGGGAAGTTTGGTTCTCCTTCGGAAGGGGAACTTCAATGCTATGTGGAAACTTCCACTATGGGGATTTCGTTCAGAAAGCCAATTATCTGAAAGAGTATGTAAACGGGCCAATGAAATGCCAATGAGTTGGCAGCTTCAGCTTGCGCACCTGATGCTCGTTGCAATTAATCTAGCTATATGAGCACAGAGATAGCAAGCCAAAGCATCCTTTTCGCTTCAGATGACTTCACAGCCTTCTGAGAGAGTCGATGAGGGTTCCTCCAGCCGATTTCCTGATAAATCTGCGAGAGAGAGTGAACGAGAGCGGTCTCCCGATCCAGAGAGTGGTCCACACGGTAGCAGACGGTCGAGCTGGGTTTCTCCCTTGCCTAGCGTCCTTTGGGTCCGGTCCTCCCCGAGCGGTTTGTATTGCACTTTCACCTAAAAGAGCAATACGGTCGTGCAGCGCGTCTTTTTCAAGATGTCGCTCCGACCGTGCGTTTCTGGATGCTGTGGTTTTCTGTCCCCGGATGATGGGCACGAGCACTGCGTGGCATGTCTGGGGGTCCAGCATGTTAATGCGGTGCTCGCGGGCAGCTCATGCCGTCACTGCGATGGCATGACTGTTGCGCAGTTAAGATCGCGGTCAGCTCTTGCAGAAGGGCAAACCACCCCAGCTGTCCCCTGCACTGCAGCGGGCACTCAGGCAGGTCTGAGGGTTCCAGTGGGAGATTATCCGCCGCCCCCGGGCTCGCGGACCTCCCGCTCCTCCAAGCGCTCCATCCAAGCTTCAAGCGGAGGAAGCGATTCATCTAACCAGATGGTAGCCCTCTAGCTCGATGACACCGGGGACCAGACGTCCACTGCTGCATCGAAAGGTGGGCTGTCAATGTCCGATGAAGATCCAGACCCGCTCCCTCCCTCCGGGCAGGGGAGCGCTGTCAAAGATCTTGAGTCGCATATGATGGCTGTGCTTTCCCGGGCTGCTTCGGCCGTGGGGTTGGAGATGGTTTATCCCCCAGCTCCGCGGCCGGACCGACTAGATGGGTGCTACGTTGAGGATAAGAAGGCCAGTCCTTCGAAGCCTCTCGTCCCCTTCTTCCCGGAGGTGCACAGTAGGCTCACGCAGTCCTGGAAGGCACCTTTCTCTGCCCGATCTGTGTGCGTCTCCGCCCTCACCACTCTCGATGGTGGAGCAGCTAAGGGTTGTGAGACAATCCCGAAGGTCGAGCGCGCTATTGCGGTCAATCTTTGTCCGCATGGCGCCTCCTCCTGGAGGGGTTTGCCTTGTCTCCCGTCCAAAGCCTGTAGGTTATCTGGCTCCCTCGGAGCCAGAGCCTACAAAGCTGCGGGCCAGGCTGCTTTCGCCTTGCACGCTATGGCCACCTACCAGCACTACCAAGCCCAGGCGCTGGCCCAGCTGCACGAGGGTGGTTCTGACCCAGGCTTGTTGCACGAGCTCCGCACCGCAACCGACTATGCTCTTCGGACCACTAAGTCTGCTGCGTGTGCGCTGGGAAGGTCGATGGCCACATAAGTGGTCCAGGAGCGCCACCTCTGGCTAAACCTGGCAGATATGCGCGAGGTCGACAAAGTTCGCTTTCTTGACTCCCCCATATCCCAGGCTAGCCTGTTCGGCGACACCGTTGGTGAATTCAAGGAATTCACCCAGGAATTCAAGGCGGTGAAAGAGCAGTCTGATGCGATGAGTAATGTCATCTATCGGCGGGATCGTAACACCGCTCCGCCCGCCGAGCCATCCACATCTGCTGCTCCTCACCGAGGGCGTCCGCCTACGAAAAGCTGCCCCACCCCTGCCTGCGCCTCCAGCGAAGCGGCCGCGAGCACTTCGTAAGTCCCCCCTGCCCAGGGCACCACTAAGTCCGGTAAACGGACCGAGAAGCGTCCCTGAGACAGGCCATCAGGAGAAGAGGGAATTTGCTTTTTCCCCGGTGGAGGGCCGGGCTCCAATTCCAACGGCACTTTTCAGTGCCACCAAAACCTCAATGAAAGAGCACTTTTCCAATTCTCCGGATGTGACAGCCCGAACTCTGCCAGTCCGGGACGTTATGCCTTCTGGCTCGCAGGTTCGGTGCATTTCGCCAATGGCTCACAGGATTTGGGAGGACGGTCTCCTTTCTCCCACTCCTCAAGCCCCCTCTCCGGAGTTTTGGAGTGAGTGAGTGTGACTCTCTTATCTCCAGCTCTTCTGCGGGACCCCAGTGCTTCCCGGATCAACTCTCCCACTCCGCGCTGCCCTACTGCAGGTACGTCATCGATTGTAGCGATGAGTCCATTAGCGAGGGCTCTGCCTGCCTGGTTAGCGCGGGCCAGCCCCTCGCGGTGGCTCATACGCACAATCAGACTCGGCTACACAATTCAGTTTGCGAAACGGCCCCCGAAATTCACGGGCGTGTACTTTACCAGGGTCAGCCCCAGGTCTGCCCCTGTCTTGCGAGAGGAGATTGCTGTCCTCCTGGCGAAGGATGCAATCGAGCCGGTCCCTCCAGCCGAGATGGAGAGCGGGTTTTACAGCCCGTACTTCATCGTACCCAAAAAGATCGGTGGGTTATGGCCAATCCTAGATCTGCGCGTTTTGAACCACTGTCTGCACAGGCTCCCGTTCAGAATGCTCACGCAGAAGCGCATCCTCCAGTGCGTTCGTCCTTAGGATTGGTTTGCAGCGATAGACCTGAAGGACGCATACTTTCATGCCTCCATCCTTCCCCGCCACCATCAGTTTCTGAGGTTTGCGTTCAAAGGCCGAGCTTGGCAGTACAAAGTCCTCCCCTTCGGGCTCTCTCTGTCTCCGCGGGTCTTCACCAAGCTCGCGGAGGGTGCCCTAGCGCCCCGTCGGCTCGCGGGCATCCGCATACTCAACTATCTTGACGACTGGCTGATTTTAGCTCACTCTCAGGAACAGTTGACTGTGCACAGAGACAAGGTGCTCCAGCACCTCCATCTGTTGGAGTTTCAGGTCAACCGAGAAAAGAGCAAACTCGCCTCGCACAGAGGATCTCTTTTCTCTGGTTGAAGCTGGACTCGGTCACCATGACAGCGCGCCTCTCCGGAGAGCGCGCTCAGCTAATGCTGAACTGTCTGACAGAGTTCGACAGAAAAAAAGTGGTCCCACTGAAATTCTTTCAGAGGCTCCTGGGGCATATGGCATCCGCAGCCGCAGTCACGCTGCTCGGGTTACTCCATATGAGACCACTACAGCACTGGCTTCACGATCGAGCCCCCAGACGCGCATGGCACGCGGGCACACACCGGGTCTCTGTTACTGCGCTGTGTCGCCGCGCCCTCACCCCCTGGAACGACCCCTCGTTCCTACAGGCCGGAGTGCCTCTAGGACAGGCGTCCAGTCATGTTGTTGTCTCAACAGATGCTTCCAGCATGGGCTGGGGGGCCGTGTGTTGCGGGCATGCAGCTGCGGGCCTGTGGAAGGGTACCCAGCTGCATTGGCATATCAATCGCCTAGAGCTTTTGGCAGTGTTCCTCGTTCTCCGCCATCTTTTACCGGCGCTGGAGCGGCAACACGTGCTGGTCAGGACGTATGGGGGGCATCCGCTCTCGCCGCATGTCTCAGCTCGCTCGCCGTCTGCTCCTCTGGAGTCATACGCGGCTGAAATCGCGCCATTCACATTCCAGGCGAGCGCAACCGTGAAGCCGACGTGCTCTCACGGCAGCTCTTATGTCCAGGAGAATGGAGACTCCACCCCCAGTGAGCCAGTGAGCCTGCTCGCGCAGCTCTTGTGCAAGCTCAGGGAGGACAAGGAACAGGTCTTGCTAGTTGCGCCTCTCTGGCCCAACCGGACTTGGATGTCAGAACTCTCACTCCTCGCGATGGCCCCCCCCTGGCAGATCCCTTTGAGAGAGGACCTACTCTCTCAGGGACAGGGCACCATCTGGCACCCTCGCCCGGATCTTTGGAACCTCCACGTGTGGTCCTTAGACGCGAGGAAGACTTAGGTAACCTACCTATGGCAGTGGTTGATACTATCACTCAGGCGAGAGCCCCCTTGAAAAGGCGCGCCTACGCCCTGAAGTGGAGTCTATTCACTGATGGTGCGTCTCTCGCAGAGAAGACCCCCGAACTTGCCAGATCAGCGTTGTGCTTTCTTTTCTTCAAGAGAAGCTGGAGAGCAGGCTGTCGCCCTCCACACTCAAGGTTTACGTGGCTGCCATCTCCGCTCGCCATGACGCGGTGGCTGGCAGCACCGTGGGAAGGCATAACCTCATCATCCGGTTCCTCAGAGGCGCTAGGCGAATTAATCCACCCCGCCCCCCTCTCATGCCTTCTTGGGATCTCGTCCTTGTTCTCACGAGCTTGCGCACAGATCCATTCGAACCACTTAACTCAGTATCTTTAAGATTTCTGTCCCTGAAGACAGCTCTGCTGGTCACGTTGGCTTCTATCAAGAGGGTCGGGGACCTGGAGGCATTTTCGGTCAGTGACTCGTGCCTAGAATTCGGGCCGGCTTACTTGCACGCGGCGCCTCTCTAACAGACATCTGCAGAGCTGCGGGCTGGGCGACACCTAACACATTTGAAAGATTTTACAATCTGCGAGTGGAGCCAGTTTCCTCAAGGGTATTAGGTAACCCGTGGTGATAGAGGAAACAACTCGGTGAAGGTGTTTTATACGCTTGCTGCGCCATTCTCTCTAACACAGAGATACGTGCGTTTATTCACTCTGTCAGTAAAGTTCCCCGCTGGCAAACCCTGCAGATATTCCTCCGCGGCCCCCAGCATCTGGCTCAACGGAGGAGTCAGACGATGGCCCATTATGTTGTAGGTCTGCCCGCTGGTCAGCCCGCGTTCTGGGTATAGGTGCCCGCTATGCGCGATCCCCACTAGGCGATCCCATACGCTTATACTGCCACGGTGCAGTCCCCCCCTCACAGGCGGACCCGTGTCTTCCCTAACCGCTAACCATTTTATATTCATATGCATACTCCCCCTTCTCAGGGTTAGTTCATATGCTATTTGCCCCAGTCTCCCCACTTGGGTAGCAGGTGGCCTCCGCAGCGTCCTCCATATCAGGACTGCACACTTTCCCAACGTACTGTCGTACTAATTCCTAGAGATATTCTAGACGCACTTGCGGCTCCCGAAAAATATATCTAAATCTGTAAATCTTCTGTTGAAGTGGGATAAGTAAGGGCCAGGGAACACGTTGGAAGACCGCGCCTCTGGTGATGACGGTGCGCTCACGCTCTCTTTTGCCTGGCAAACCTCTCATCGGGGGCGAAGGTAAGGTTCAATCATTATGCCGTTTTCAAAACATTTCCCCAAAGTGGAAGTTTCCACATAGCATTTCCGTTCCCCCCCTCGGGGAACGAGGGTTACTTTTGTAACCAGAGCGATCATTTTACTGATCTTCATTCAGCGAGATGAACAAATCTTTTTTCGAGTCATTTCAGTCAATTTGCCAAAATATTATTAAAATGTTACGAGTTGCTTCCCAATTCATCTACAACTAGTCCAAACGTTGATCACACTACAAACAAGTCATAACTAGAATGCTATAGTAAAGACAAAATAATCATTCATTGTCAGCTCACCTCTGAAATGTCTTCAAATTTGAGTAGTTCGTTCACGTCACACAGAGAGTCCCATATAAGCTTAACCACTGCACCTTTCAAGTCTTTGGATTTTTGAGTCGTTCGTTCATCACGTGACAGCATATAAAGGGATGACTCAAACCCGAGGACTCGAGAGATTAATCTTTATCCGGCTCTGACTGCATATGATTGGCTTCTTTCTTTTCATGTGATGAACGAATGACTCAAACCCGATAGAAGACTTGAAAAATTAACTTATCTTATACTTCACCCTCACAACCTGTGTGCTCTTCATTCTGGAGTCACACAAAAGTTTTGTTCAAAACGAATGAATAGTTCAAGAACGACTCATCACTACTGCACAGGTAGTCCCAGTCAGTCACAGTTCGAAAAATGCACTTTCTCCCAAACATTAGCAGTAACCATAGGAACTCAGTGACAGTTGCCGAACTCTTCGTTCCATGTGTAATCTCAAGAACACACACACATGTGCTTCACCAGGGACCCGATTACAACCAACAAATATGCTCTAAAATATTTGCAAAGTGGTAGCTAACGTATGTTACTATGAGCTGTTTTATGCCCGTGTCATGTGTCAGGTGCTTCTTTGCTCTGCCTGAAAGTGTGCATTTAAAATCCTTTAAAGGGCACCTATGATGAAAATCAACTTTTGTAATCTGTTTGGAGAGAACTGTGTGTAGGTATAGTGTGTCCACAGTCATATTTTAGTGATATACAGACAATAAGTCTCTTTTTTTAAATTTCCTGACGTTAAAATAGGATCCAAATTTCAGTGATTTTGAGGCCAACCACATTGCGACGTAGGAGTGCGGTTTTCCTCGCCCACCAAATTGATTGACAGGCGCCATGTTTCTACAATAACATTTAAACACATGTCCGCACATAACCGCATGGTGTCAGTAAACGCTAAAGTGGATGTGCGTGTGTATGTGCATGTGTGAACTGACTCCACCACAAATACATAAAAATAAACCTACTTGGTATTTTTGACTAAAGAGCTGTATTTCAGCTTCATCCGAATCTGTCTCTGTCACTGTGCTGTTTATCTGATGTAATGCATAATGAAAAGCAAACACACACGTGGGAACGGTGGGCAGGGAGAAGCAGCTCTTTTAGATCTAAAGCCACAGGCTATAAAAACAGCTGAAATGTTTTCAAACACCAAAATGGGCAGATTCTACATTATATAATAAATAGTCTGATGGGTATTTTGAGCTGAAACTTTACTGACACATTCTGGAGACACAAAAAATAGGTGCCCTTTATTGCATGTAATCTGTTGATTATCTTTTTCTCATTAACACTCAAGAACATTTTAGAAAACACATTATTTTTTAAGGGTTTTGGAACAGGAGGAGAGTTTTTGTAGTTCCTAGAACAAGAGGTCAAGGTCAAGAGGTCAAGAGTACCCACTTTTTGCCATGTTCGCATTACAGGAACTGAAAATGATTTTAGTTATTGGGGAGAACTAAATTAGCTCCTTCAATTTGGGGTCTACTAGAGGACACTAGGAACTGCAGTGATCTAAGTGTATGCTGACTGGACAAATGGATGCCATACGAAACTCTGATGGACTAGTTCCAGCAACTAGCAGTTTACACTTTTGAATTCCACAGAAGATTTTATTTTTAGCTTTTCCTATGTTTTCTTTTAAATGGTTCAGTATTTGAATACTGTTTGTTTTTTGTTACAGGTTAACCATCTGAGGTTTGACCCAGACACAGTCTGCTGAGTGTTACTACAGTAGCTTTCTCTTAGAGGAAGTGACATCAGAGAGAAAGTGATGCTCAAGCACGGGTTCCAGAAAATTTGTCCATGATTTAATCATCTTCTAAAAGAAATCAACAAGAAACCTCAGAGAACTCTTGTGCAAACATTTTCTCCAACAAATCAAGACGAGGCAATATGACAGCAACAGTGGACAATGAAGGGGAGCAGAGTTTTATTTTGCTAGAACGGAGAAGATGACAAATTCTTATTTTTTACCAAGAACTATTAACACAGACCATGTCTGTGAGTAAAAATGAGTGATGATGAGGATGGGATTTCAATGCATGATATTTTTTTTAAGTATGGTTTTTATTACGTTTTTATGGACTGTTTCTCAAACAGACGATAGAAATGCTTTTTTTGAACAGGTTGCAGTCGAAATGAAGAGTTTTCTGTTTGCTTTTTGGTCTTCCACTCTTTGCCTTTTTAGTAGTTCAAATATTTACCATTGAAATAAGGTGGGTGGGGTTTAGAACGACTGATACGATGCTTGCTGGCTATTGGTCCTTGCTCCTGTCTCTCAAAGCTAAGGCTTTCCTGTTTCCTTTTTTTAATGTCGCTCTGAACCAAACGCGTTTTGCTTCAGAGACTGTGTGTTTGTTGTGAATGAGTCTTCTTTCCATTGAATCCATGTGTAAAGTCTTTCGGTAGATGTAGAAGTGGATGTTGAGATAAGGGTGGGTGGGATTTCTTGGTAGGCGGGGCATGAGAGGGTGGGGTTAAGCTTGCTGAGGTATGTGGGTGGGGATGATAAAGGGATATTGTGGATTTGGGAAAAGCTGACATTTTTTCCTGCTTTTCACAGGATGATTGAGATTTTATTTTCAGTGCCATTTTTATTTATTTTTATCTTCTTTCCTTCATGTTTTTTTTTACGGAACACTTCAGGATTTCTTTAATGCTCAGAAAAAAGGCAGAAGTGCAATCTTTGTTCAGGTAGAAAGCGAGAAGTATAGTTAAATAGTCGATTAAAAGTAATAAAGTATTTTAGCTTTCTTGAAATCTCCGAATATCATTATGCAAATGAAACCTAAATTTGTGGCCTAACATATAAATTTACAAACACATGATAGCACAGTTTTGCAATTAATGTAATTAAAACAGTCGCTATTCAAATTTAATAAATGACTCAAAAACATTCAACTTCAAGGCAACTATGACACTTTCCACCAAAGACCTTTTCTGCCTACTACAGAACATGATAGTATGGACTATTGCATTGGGTTTTGGTCAAACGGAATGGTAGTTTGTGTCTTTTTCATCAATCTTTACTCGCAACTTTAAACTAGTTTGAAACATAAACATCTCTAAGCAGTTGGGCAGAGGGAAGACTTGATCACCGGTTCATAACACAGTTGTAAACAAGCCTTTCATCTGTCTGTCATAGTTAGTTAAACAGATTTCTGTGTGTCTGTGTGTGATTGTGTATTTAGATGTCCAGGTCAGCTTGACCTTTGATCTACCTCAGAGTTGTATGTGTTGTCTGATTGGTCAGGCTGCAGGTCTATCCTGTCCAATCAGATGTAAAAGCACCAGCTCGGGAGCTGGTGTCATGCAGAACTTCATCTTTAATGCGTCTATTTGTCCTCCTCTTTAAAGAAACATCTATGTTTTGTATCTGTATGTCTTTCTGTTGGTGTTTTTTCTTTTCTTTTTCTTTAGTTTTTTTTTTTTACATTGCATTGTGATGATTCTTTTTTGTCCATTTTCTTCCTGAAAAAAGAGAGGCTTGTGTAATTTTTTTCTGCATTATTTTTTAAACAAAATCCACATAAACTACGTTCTCAGATTATTGTTTTTTTTCTTCAGTTTTTGCTGTAGCCTCTCTGTGTTTAGAGGCCTAGTCTGAAGAACCAAAGTCAAATAATAATACGGTGACTAATGTGTGTCAAAAATCAGCACATGGTAGTTTCGTTGGACAGATACATTGTCTTCATTTCAGCAGTCAGAATAGATGTTTCAGAACGGTAATCATTCACACGGTGTATAAATACAGGACTGTTGCTGAAATGCTGAATTTTTAAAAACTGTTTTATTGATCACTTGCCACTTGCACGTCCAGATTTTAGTTTTTTTTCTGTTGTGAAAAGAGAAGATTTTTTTAATTAAAAGAGGCTTAAATGTGTGATTTTTGGATTTGGTTTGTAATCCTGTGGTTTTTAGGAGCTGGTAACTTCTGACACTACACTGAAAAAAATTTTAACAACACAGAAAACAATGGAAAATTTTGCCAATAATATTACATTTAAACTATTACATTTAAAATAATATTTTCTAGTATTACATTTAAACTCAATGCTGTGCAAACTTCAAAATACAGGTAATACAATTGCAGATTGTAAAGGGCTAACTAAATATATTGGGAGGTAATAAAGAGAGGAAAATAATGAGATTAGCCAAAGAAAACAGCCCTCATGATCAGATTCTAGTCAAAAACGGGTTTATCCGTTGTCAAGATATCGATGTGTATTTAAAATAAAACATAATTCATTTTACAATTGTGAAAAAAACATTTACATTTCAAACCTTTATAAAAACAATTTGCTAAAGCTATTTATTTTAAAGCTAACGGGCCGGTTTTCGCGGGAAGTTGTATATGTTCAATTTGCACATGGGGATGCTAAAGGTGTTATTTACACATGGACTCGACTTCAAAATCTTAAAAGTACTGATATTTACCTGCAGATGGTGCTATAAGCCACAATAAGCAACATTCAGAAGCCTTGTTTTGGGATCATGTGTACGCTTGTACATATAGCTAAAGGGGCCCGGTAGATGTGGTCTTTGTAAAAGCCAGCTAGCAGAGTAGGTTTTATCCAGAAAGCCAACAGCTCATCCTTAGACTCCCAGACATCTTAAATACAGGTCGCTTTATTAAACTTGGTGTTTCCATAAATGATCTAAAAATACCTTATTCAGGACTTTTCACAATTATCTGCAGCTTACAGACATACTAGCTGACAATAAAATGTCTGGGAATGTGACATTAAATGTAGCTGCATCATAACAATCTCTGCTTAGACGGACAGATTTATTTATTATGTTAAGTCAGTACATTATTCACATGGTGGATAATAAACAACAAAATCAATTCTGCATACTCTGAATGAGGAACCTAATTATCACTTAGGGTGGGTTTTTTGAATTCATGTAAACAATCACATAAACGTGGCAAACACCTTAGTAATCGACGAAAGTTGAAATAACGTATCTTTTTCTTCATAAAATACTTAGCAGTTGTAAGTCGCTCTGACTGTGTTATTTGAATTGTATTAATAGCTCTTGACCAGCAGATGGTGTAACAGTTAAGGCCGAAATAGTACCTCAGCACCACACACATACAGCACAGAGCATCTGAGAAGTATCCATCACTCAATATTCCACATCTTGATGTTAGCCTTATTCTAAAATGGACTAAATTAATTATTTTCCTCAAAATTCCACAAACAGTCCCTATAATGAGAACGTGAAAGAAATTAGAAATCTGTAACAATTTTGAAGAAAGAAAAAAATCACAGGTACAGAAGTATTCACATCATTTACTCTAGACTTTGTTAAAGCACCTTTGGTGACAATTACAGCCTCAAGTGTTTTCGAGTATGATGATAAAACATTGGAAAACATTTTCAGGCAGTTTCTCCCATTCAGCTTTGCAGTACCTTCTCAAGCTCCATCAGCATGAAACATTGGTACACAGCCATTTTCAGATCTCTCCAGAGATGGTCAATCAGGTTCAAGTCTCTCAAGGCTCTGGCTGGGCCTCTTATGGAGAGATTCACAGAGTTGTCCCATAGCTACTCCTTAAATATCTTGGCTGTGATCTTAGGACCTTTGTTCTGGTAAAAGATGAACCCCCAGTCAGTCTGAGGTCCAGAGTTCTGGAGCAGGTTTTCATCCAAGGATGTCTCTGTACATTTATTGCATTTATTCTCCCTCAGTCCTGACTAGTCTCCCAGTTCCTGACACTGAAATTCAAATTCCAGGTGGGCTTTCATGTTCCTCTGAATACGGAATGACTTCTCTACCATATGACTGGCGGAGTGCTGATTGATGGTTGATTCTGGAAGGTTCTCCTCTTTCCAAAGACAATCACTGGATCTCTTTCAGGCTGACCATCAGGTTCTTCACCTAGGGCCTTCTCCCTGACTCCTCAGTTTTGACAGGCAACCAGTTCTACGAAGAGTCTTGGTGGATACAAAACTAATTCCATTTTATATATATATATATTAGTTTTTATTATTTTTTTTTTTTGATTACATTTTAATATATTTAAAACAAACTTCTTTCATGTTATCGTTATGGGCAATTGTTTGTAAGTTAAACAAAAAAAAGAGTTTAATCTATTTTATAATTTACAGTAAAAAAGGCAGCTGTGGTTGCCAGTTGAGCATTAAAATATTGTAGAAAAAAATGTATATTTACAATAAACTTCTATATTTTTGTCATTTATACAGTGTTCATGCACCAATGTTTTGAAGTACCAATATATACACATTGTATATTTTGTCACACATACAAAAACACCACCAAAAGCAGATGGTGCTGAGCTGATGAGCAGATATGATGCACCAATGCTCATCACAAACAGCTTCTCCTCAAGCAGAGACGCATACTAATATATAGGCGGTGCTCAGTGTCATTCACACACACCAAAATCCGTCATTGTTACACACACGACACTAAAGTAATGCAAGTGAAGTGAAGTGCCATGCTGAGAATTCTGAGAAAGTCAATCTCTGTTTCACTGTCATCTCTTTGGAAGGTCATTTTGCACCTCTTTAGCTGAGAGGGGCCCTGTCAATGGCCCTCTGTAATATCAGCCCACAGGGTTTTATGATAAATCCAGGAGATTATGGCTAAGACTTACAGGCACCTTGCATGTGTCTCTCTCTCCCTCTCACTGTCTGTGTTTGTGTTTTGCTGTGAAATTACCCCTCACGGTTTTATTATAGTAAAAGTGTAGACACCATGTTTGTTGGCACATTGAGTTATATATGCATAATTACAGATTTACTAATACAAATACTATGGTTAAAGCCAGAGTGATTTTTTTATGGTTTAACTACAACAGCTAAGTTTTTTTAGTAGTAAAGCTATGGTTTATTTTTCAGTAAACTCTATTTACTAGATCTAACCGTGTTTGTGTTTTGGATTGAATTATTTTGCTGTCTCTTTTTTTCACATTTCGTACTATTTTGGTCAGATGTTGGCTTCTTGATCTATATTAATGACAAGCTAACATTTAATAGCATGTACACCTGTCTCTTTCCCTCCCCCAAAACAGCTGAGAGGACACACACACCCTGTTTCCTGGTGGGAGTGTGAAGGTTAGGTGCATGTATGTATGGATCTACATGTCTGTGCTTGAACATGCGTGTGTGCTCCTTTGTTTTTCCGCGCTTCACTCTCGCGTTTCTCTCTTTTCTGAAAGGATTGGATATCAGAGCAATTCAATGATCACGAGCACGTTATTAATATGAGCTCAAAAAGTTTGTTATTTTAAACATGCGTAGACGCGCAGCGAGCGCAAGCGAGAAAGCGAATCTGCTGGCACTTTTTAGACGGGCTCGTAAAACAAAACAGGACACAGCAGATTTTGTTCTTCTTGGCCTTGTGGCTGTTCATCAAGAAGACGACAAGGTTTGTTTGAGCTCGAGTCGACCATGGCTTGTCATTATATGTATATATTATTACGGTGTAATGTCTCGGCTGTGTTTTAAAAAATGGCGGGCGGGTTTGGGTGAGTGGGTGGGCGGGACAATCGATAAAATTGGTTGGGTTTAGGGAAGGAGGAGGGTGGGTCAGTCGATTGGTCGGTCAGTCATTCAGTCAGTCAAACAGTAAGTCAACAGCGGCCTCTGGTAGGTTTATGTGAGAACAGCAGGCGCGAATTGAACTGCGAGAGAACTTTGAGATCTGAAAAAGAGATCTGACACAGCGGCCTCTCGTGGATTCACGAAAACATAAACTGCAAAAATAAGTACCTCCTGGTATGTATTTGTCACGGTTGGGGATCTGTCTGTTCCTCTTGTGTGTGTGTGCGTATGTATATGTGTGTGTTTGTGGGTGTGTTTGTTTGGGTATCTTTCACCGTGTGGCTGTCTGTGTTTACATGTCGTCAGCTGGGCAGTCACATGCTCAGTTGTCAATCAGCACACCACAGGTGCAGCGCATTACGGCACCTTTATCTGTTCAGCGTTCGCGTCTCTTGTTGTCAGTTCGTTGTTGTTTCAGGTCTGTGTCTGTTCCTGTTGGGCTCTTTCCGCTGTATCCACTGGTGGTGAGTTGATCTTAGAGACTGTTGGTTTTGGAATTGTCAGCACTGCTTGAATTCACCGAAGTACTGTTACCGCTATTTAGCGTTGTCGACACTCACTGGATACTCACTTTGCATTGCTCCACTGAAGAACTGTTACCGCTGTTTGGCGTTGTGGAATTCTATGAGAGATCTCCTGGATCTGTCTCATTGAGAAAACTATCACCGCTGTTAAGCGTTGTCGAATTCCTTGAGAGATGCATCATTGCTCTACCCTAACCCTCGATATCTGGTGAGATCTATACCAGCTGTTAAATCCTGTTATCCCTGTTTAATAAATCAACATGCATTTGCGTCTCCTGCGTGATTGTGACAGTATTTTGCGGCCTCCAGAAATGTATATAGAGGTACGTTTTCAGAATGAGCCTGGGTTGGAAGTGGAACAACATAACTGATGCAGGTAGGTCACGTGATAAAGACAACATAGTAAATGTGGTACATCTGAATTTTTAAACATTGTTTTGAACATTAACACAGAAATTAGCAAAATTAAAAATAAAAATTTGTCCTTACATTAGCAGTTTTCTGTATTTTGTGATTCATGTTTTTATTTTTCCCTGTTTTGTCTATGCTTTTAACCTTGAAAAGTCCTAAAAAGTGACTTTTATTAACATTTTAATACTTTAAAGTGATATATTGTCTAGGTTGGTGCTACAAAAACTTGTAATAAACTAACAGTACATTTTCTGTTAATTTAAAGACTGTTATTTCTTTATACATTACTTCTTATAAATATGTTGAATTTGAGTTGAGTTGAATTTTCTACAATTGTCGACAGAGCAGAGGTCAACACCCTATAAAGCAATTCACAACCGCAAATAAACAAAAAACACTTGTGAATCACAGAAACTGTTAATTAACTGATATTTTTTTCAGTGTATATAAAATATATTTTTCTAAAGATCATGAAGTTCCAATTCAAATGCAGTCAACATCCATTTAAAAATTATAAATTGGTTATTTTTGGTTTTAGACCGAAAATATTGTTTTGCTTGTGATCTAATGAAGTTAATTGAGTTAAATTAGCCAACTATCAAGCCACTGCAATGATGAAGGACCTAAATTTAGTATCTAAGGTCTATTTGTGTGTGCATTACTTTCCTTTTGACTTCATATAAAAGAGAGACTTCGCTCAGTGCCTTTTATTCTCTTTACTTTCTCTCTGTTTCACCACGTTCCATTCATACTTCAGCGAGGAAGAATGAGGAGTGAATCTGTGCCATTCATTTGGGGTGAGTGTGACTGCAGCCCTCCAACACATCCACACATACAGTACACGATGGGGACTTTCTCCTGACTTGGCTAATGATGTTTTCTATATCTGACTCACACACACACACACACACACACACACACACACACACACACACACACACACAGGCTGTCGGACAATTTTAGATTTTTATTAAGATCTAATTTAGTATCTTTGCAACTCTTTGCTGCGCCCCTCAGGGTTGTTGATTTGTGTGTGTTGGGATATTAAAGGAATGTTAATAGATATAAATAGCTCAATAAATAAATAAATACATAAAATACAAAATTTAAAAACTAGAATTTGAAAAAAGAACTTTTTAATAAATCCAGAATTCCAGGATACAATGAGGCACCTACAATGGAAGTGAATAGGACCATTTTGGGAATGTTTAATGCAGAAATATGAAGCTTTTTTACATTCATTCATTAGACACTATTTACTTAGCACTTAGCACATTAGCAGAGGTGTAAAGAGTACCTGAAAACCATACTTGAGTAAAAGTACAGATACCTTACTGTAAAAATTACTCCATTTCAAGTTACAAGTCACCAATTCCAATAAGACTTGAGTAAAAGTATTAAGTATCCGATTTTAAAAGAACTTAAGTATTTTACTCATACTGAATGTAGGCTCAAAGAACACCAAGAAAGGTTTAATTTTCCTAATATATAAATTAAATTTAACACCTTAATGTTTCAAAATGGCAGAACAAAATATATTTAAAAAATAGAACAAAAAGTCTCAGTCAAACTCAAATGTTCAAAAAAGGCACAAACAATTTATCAAAAAAAAAGTAGTAAAACGTAGTAAAAAACAAAACAAAGAGGAGCACTGTTATTTTTCAACTTAGTAAACTACATATAAATTCAAATTCACTGGCTGCAGCCATGTTGCTAATTAAACACCTGGTATTAGGCAAGCTGCTAATTCACGTTCACATGATTTAGCTCACAAATAGCATACAGTACCTTCAGCACCCTGCAGATGGCGATATCGCCTCATCCGCCCAACAAATTAGCTGTGGTAGATAAAGATGCAGACTTGTCATGCACAATCACAATGTAATGAGTAACGGTAAGCATCTGTTCAAATGTAGTGGAGTAAAAAGTACATATATTCAATCAAAAATGTAGTCAAGTAAAGAGTAAAAGTTGCTTATATTTTTGATACTCAGTACAAGTACAAAGTAGCCAAAAAAATACTTAAGTAAAGTAACGAAGTCCATTTACTCAAGTACTTTACACCACTGCACATTAGCACTATTGCCCCACAGCAAGAAGGTCGCTGGTTCGAGTCCCGGCTGAGTCAGTTGGCATTTCTTTGTGGAGTTTGCATGTTCTCCCTGTGTTTCGTGTGGGATTCCTCGGGGTGCTCCGGTTTCCCCCACAGTCCAAAGACATGCGCTATAGGTGAATTGAAAAAGCTAAATTGGCCGTAGTGTATGAGTGTGTGTTTGTAAATAAGTGTATATGGGTGTTTCCCCGTACTGGGTTGTGGCTGGAAGGGCATCTGCTGCGTAAAACATTTGCTGGAATAGTTGGTGGTTCGTTCTGCTGTGGCGACCTCTGAAACAGAGACTAAGCTGAAGGAAAATTTATAAAGTTAGCCCTTTGTTTTTAATTGTCAAACCTACCAAGAGTTAGTATTATTATTTAACATTTTAGTCCAATCATAAATCATATTAGAAGGAGGCAAAATCAACAAGTTGTACAATGACATCAGCAAGCACAGTAATAAATAAATTAACATTGCTTAGTCAGCATTTTTCATCAGAAACAAATTATCTGTGAAAACAAAAGTGCTTACCCACTCTATGTCATAATAAATATAATCTTAATCATAAAGTAATTACGCAATTACTATCATAATGAACAGATTCCATAATGAACAGATTTCAGGTGGCTCAGTGGTTAGCACTGTCACCTCACAGCAAAAATGTCACTGGTTCGAGCTCTGGCAGGGTCAGTTGGCATTTCTGTGTGGAGTTTGAATGTTCTCCTCGTGTTTGCGTGGGTTTCCTCTGGATCCTTCGGTTTCCCTCACAATCCAAAAACATGCAGTATAGATGAATTGAAAAAACTAAATTGGCCGTAGTCTATTTGTGTGAATTAGTGTGTGTGGGTGTTTCCCAGTACTGGGTTGCAGCTGGAAGGGCATCCACTGTAGAAAACATATGCTGGATAAGTTGGCAGTTCATTCCGCTGTGGCAACCCCTGATTAATAAAGGGACTAAGCTGAAGGAACATGAATGAATGAATGAACAGATTCCCACTTTTGAAGTGCCAAAGCAGGCACCAGCCAATAAGATCTTCTTGTGCAAATAACCTAGCCAGTCACTTTAATGCCATGCCACACAACAGAGCAACATCAAAATATAGGAAAAGTATTATTTGCAGTAGGTTCTGCTATTCTGTTAACATTGAAACTATAATGAATAACTATATAACTATATCAACAAACTCTTATTAGAGTATTAGTAAAATAGAATTATACTTATAGTCAGTAGAATGCTCAGCAAAAATAAGTACATCCCTCACAAATTTATTTTTTACATTTATATTTTTAATAGGAAGCTATACAATATTATAATTGTGCATATACATCCTCCATGAACCGTCACTTATCGTGGTGGAGGGGCTTGAGTGTCTGAGTGATCCTAAGAGCTATGTTGTCGGAGCTAATGCCCCTGGTAGGGTCTCCCAAGGCAAAATGGTCTCAGGTGGCAGGTCAGACTAAGTTCAAACCCCTGGAGCCAGGCCTGGGGTTGGGGCTCGTATGTGAGTGCCTAGTGGCTGGGTTTTTTCCCATGGAACCCGGCCGGGTTTAAGAAGTCGTAAGGGGCCGGTGCATTGTTGAACGGGTGGTGGTTGAAGGTTAGGACCACGACAACCCGATCGTCAGGCACAGAAACTGGCCCTTGGGACATGGAATGTCACCTCACTGTGAGGGAAGGAACTTGTGCAGGAGGTAAAACGGTATCGACTAGAGATAGTTGGGGTTACCTCCCCGGTGAATGAGAGGGTCGGCTCCCCACGCCTTCGATAGGTATCTCACTGTGGTTTTTACCTATGGGCCAAACACCAGTGCAGAGTACCCGGCCTTCTTGGAGTCTTTGGGAGGGGTGCTGGAAGGTGCTCAGACTGAGGATTTTGTTGTTCTACTTGGGCCTCCCTGATCTGAATCAGATTGATGTTTTGTTATTGGACTTCTGTGCTAATCACAATTTGTCTATAACGAACACTATGTTCAAGCATAAGGGTGTCCATCAGTGCACATGGCACCAGGACACCCTAGGTTGTAGGTCAATGATCCACTTTGTGGCTGTATAATCTGATCTCCAACCAGATTAGCTGTAGCCGTAAGGTTTGTGGTGAATGTTGGGGTGGCAATCCACAAACCCGGTGGTGGACACAGGAAGTAAGGGATGATGTCAAGCTGAAGAAAGAGTCCTACTTGGTTGGCTTACAGGACTCCCGAGGCAGCTGATGGGTATCAACAAGCAAAGTTTGCTGCAGTCCGGGTGGTTGCGGAAGCAAAAACTCGGGACTGGGAAGAGTTCGGTGAGACCATGGAGGAAGACTATCGGTTGGCTCCAAAGAGATTCTGGCAAACCGTCCAGTGCCTCAGGAGGAGAAAGCAGCTCCACATCAACACTATTTACAGCGGAAGTGGAGAGCTGTTGACCTCAACTGGGGATGTGGTCGGATGGTGGAAGGAATACTTTGAGGGTCTCCTTAACCCCACCGACATGTCTTTCATTGAGGAAGCAGAGACTGGTGATGCAGGGGGGGACTCACCTACAGTATCACCCAAGCTGAGGTCACTGAGGTAGTTTGCCAGCTCCGCAGTGGCAAAGCAGCGGGGATGGATGAGATTCACCATGTGTATCTTAGGTCTCTGGATGTTGTGGGGCTGTCTTGGCTGACACGTCTCTACAATATCGCACTGGAGAGGAGGATCCGGCCGATGGTTGAACCTAGGATCAAGGAAGAACAATGCGGTTTTCGTCCAGGCCATGGTACACTGGAGCAGCTCTATACCCTCACCATGGTGCTCGGGGGTTCATGGGAGTATGCCCAACCAGTCCAGATGTGTTTTGTGGACTTGGAGAAGGCATTCGTTCGTGTCCATTGTGGCATTCTGTGAAGGGTGCTCTGGGAGTATGGGGTCAAAGGCGCTCTGTTAAGGGCCATCTCATCCCTGTATGAACAGAGTAGGAGTCTGGTTCGCATTGCCGGCAATAAGACAGACTTGTTTCCAGTGCATTGAGGACTCCGGCAGGGCTGCCCCTAGTCACCAATTCTGTTCATAATTTTTATGGACCTCACAGCAAGAACGTCGCTGGGTCGCAGGTTCGAACCTCGGCTGGGCTGGGTCAGTTGGCGTTTCTGTGTGGAGTTTGCATGTTCTCCCTGCGTTCGCGTGGGTTTCCTCCGGTGCTCCGGTTTCCCCCACAGTCCAAAGACATGCAGTACAGGTGAACTGGGTAAGCTAAATTGTCCATAGTGTATGAGTGTGAATGTGTGTGTGGAAGTTCCCAGAGATGGGTTGCGGCTGGAAGGGCATCCGCTGCGTAAAATTGTGCTGGATAAGTTGGCGGTTCATTCCGCTGTGGCGACCCCGCAAGGGACAAAGCCGACAAGAAAATGAATGAATGAATGAATGAATTTTTATGGACACAATTTCAAAGTGCAGCCTTGGGCTGAAGGGGGTCCGGTTTGGGGACCACAGGATTTCATCTCTGTTATTCGCTGACGATGTTGGTCTGTTGGCTTCATTGAACACGGACCTTAAGCGTGCACTGGTGCGGTTTGCTGCCTTTTTTTGACGTGGCTGAGATGAGAATCAGCACCTCCAAGTCCGAGGCCATGGTGCTCCACCGAAAAAAGGTGGTTTGCCATCTCCAGGTTGGAGGAAAGTCTTTACCCAAGTTGAGGAGTTCAAGTACCTTGGGGTTTTGTTCACGAGTGAGGGAAAGATAAAATGTGAGACTGACAGGCGGATTGGTGCAGCGGCAGCAGTAATGCGGTCAATGTACCGGTCCGTTGTGGTAAAGTAGGAGCTGAGCCGAAAGGCAAAGCTTTCGATTTACTGGTCAATCTATGTTCCTACTCTCATCTATGGTCATGAGCTTTGAGTCATGACCGAAAGGATAAGATCACAGATACAAGGGGCCAAAGTGAGTTTCCTTTGCAGGGTGGCAGGGCGCACCCTTATGGATGGGGTGAGGAGCTCTGTCACCCGGGGGAGCTCGGAGTAGAGCCGCTGCTCCTCCACATCGAGAGAATCAGCGAGGTGGCTCGGGCATCTATTTTGGATGCCTCCTGGGCATGTCTAGGAGGCCTCGAGGAAGACCCAGGACATGCTAGAGAGACTATGTCTCCCAGCTGGTCTGGGAACGCCTCGGGATCCCCCTGGAAGAGCTGGAGAAAGTGTCTGAGGAGAGGGAAGTCTGGGGTTCTCTCCTAAGACTGCTGCCCCCGTGACCCGGCCCCGGAAAAGCGGTAAAAATGATGATGATGATGATGATGATGCATATACATTAGATTAGTCAGTACTTAGGCCAAATCTGGAGCTTATCTAACAAAATAGCTTACGATGATGGTCCAAAAACTAGTACACCCAAATTTATATGTAATATAAAAATATTAAATAACAATTTAAAAAAGACGGAAAATCAAGATAAGCAGAAAAATGGGAAAATTTTGCTGAAATTTTGTAGGTTGTAATTTTTTTTTTGCAATATTTTTCTTAAATTACATTGTATTATCTTTCTATTTCTAAATATGTTTGTTGACTTAAATATTATTTGAATAAATATATCTGTTTAATAAATCTGTTTTGTTTAAATGCACCAAAATACATTGCCTATATTCATTGAGAAATGGATAAAAATATTCATTTTTAAAATGGGGTGTACTCAATTATGCTGAGCACTGTATGTACAATGTTTCTTACAGTCAACAGAATGCCTATGTTCATGAAAATTACAATGGAGTGTTACACCATTCGTTTCCACACTGTGCCGTCCTGACTGTAACCTGAATCAGTTTTTTTCTTTAATCTAGTTATCATTATTATTATTATTATCATTATTGTTGTTGTTATTATTATTATCATAATCATCATCATCATTATTATTATTTTAAGAATAAAGATATACAAAATTTTCCTAAATATCAAAAGCCACAAATACTTTTGGTGGTAATCAAAACTATACCACAAAATTCTCTGGAATACAGCATGTTTTTAACATGAAATTTTACCCAGTGTAGGCAGAACCTGACACACACAAACATATACTGGGCATGCTAAAACCTGCTACTAAACTAAAAAAAGCACCTGACACTGGTGGCGGATTTGACTTACCACAGAATCAGTTTCATTGTCTGGCAGACTACAAAAAAAATCCCCACTGACCTACATGCTGTGCACACACACATTCAACAAAATCCACTCACACATGCCCATTTGCGCTGTCAGACTCTCGCTCTCTAATGAAGAAGCTTCAAGCTGTGTGTGAAGCCTAACAGTTGCTGCCGTCATTCATGCACAAAAGTGTGTGTGTATGTGAGGAAAAAGGGGCTGAGGAAGGGAGTGCAGGCGTCATGCTCCATAAAATTGGTGTATAGTTTGAGCGTCCTATTGCTTCGGACCCACACTTCCAGCCGGACAGACATTCACACACTGCAGTTATCGCCGTATCCCACTTGTCACTGTGGTTTTGGTATTGAGAGAGAGGACAGCATGCTAGCAGCCGAGGCCTCCAGGGGTGAGTTATTCATTCTGATTCAGACAAACAAATGTGCTTTCAGTAAGATATCCAGAGTGTCTGAAGTTGGTCTCATGTAATTTTAAGAAATGGTTAAAGCTTGTATAATTTAAATATTTTGGTTAGCGGCTCTTAAACAGGTTGAAAAGTGGTTACGGATAAGATAGGATAGGATAGGAAAAGATAGGATAGAATAGGGTAGGATAGGATAGGACAGGATAAGATAGGAAAAGATAGGATAGAATAGGGTAGGATAGGATAGGATACGATAAGATAGGATAGATTAGAATAAGATACTCACTTAAAACAGTTGGGTTAATAATAACCCAACAGTAACCCAATGATGGGTAAATTTGGCACAGACCGTCTGTTGAGTTATTTTAACCCAATCCATTGGGTTGTTAAGGTTAACCCAACAATTTGGGTTACTAAAGTAACAAATTTGTTGGGTTATTTTGCCGAAAAGTGGCTTAACCACTATACAATAATAAATTATTATTATTATTATAGTAGTAGTCATCTTTATATGTAAATAAAAAAACATAGCTTTTAATACTTTGGCAATGCTTTATTTAAATCCATGAATTTAGTGCCACTCCTCGCACAATAACAAACGCCTGAGAGCAGTTTAGTTGATCCCCAAGCAGCAGGACAAGAGGGTTCTGTCTCTGTTGATCCTCCTCCTGTAAGTACTGAACGAAATACAAGTATACACACATGAATTAAATAATGTCCAAAATTTATTGTCATAAATAATGCACCTAGAGGTCAGATGCACATATGGCAGTGGAGAAAGGATAGCTGGCAGAGTTTTTAAAGCACCATATCCAAAGCAGGATCTCCAAGGCTGTCTTTATATCAAACAGAAAAAAACACAATAATTAAACTCAAAACAAGCCCCTAATATCAAAAAGTGAAATGCTACAAGTTAGGATTAAAACAGAGCTGTTATGCAGGATTTTCTCACCAGATTAAATGTTTGCTTGAACTGGTCCAAGGCTCTCTTCTCTTTTTTGCAATACGAGAGAATCCGCAGTGATGCATCTCCCCAAACCTCAAAAAGTTTATCTTTGGTGTGTGGGTATAAAATACCCGTCCTGAGCAATCTAAAAATAAATAAACAAAAACAGCACTTAAATCCATGCCATAAAAACAGTACACTGGATTTATTAAAGGGATATTTTAACACAAAATGGAAATTCTGTCATCATTAATTCACCCTCCCCTTGTTCTAAGTCTCAGATGAACACAAAAATATTTTGCACAATATAGTTAACCAAACCATTCCTGGTCCACAGTGAAATTCCATAGCATTTTTTTCTTCTGTTGAAGTCAGTGGGGACTATCAATTTTTTTATTTTCTTTGTCCTTTAAGTTATCCTTTGTGGTCAGCAGAAATAAGAAAATCAAATGAACAACTTGAGGGTGAGTAAATGATGAATACAACCAAAAATCGGTAAAACACCCATACACTCATTCACACTCTTTTATCAAGTTTATTTAATTTACCTATATACTGCATGTGTTTGGACTGTGGGGTACATGCGAACTCCACACAGCAATGCCAACTGACCCAGCTCCAGGACATGATGGATTCACCTCTGCTGCTCCTACTCCTCCATATACCAAATGGTGTTTGCTCCAACCTTAAAACAGACATTTTAAATTGTAAATTTGCAAATAGCAATAAAAATCATGTACTTACCCAGTTTAGCAATGGAGAAAAGATAACTGGAAGGCTGCAAGTGGTCATCTCCAGGGGTACCTTAAACAGATAGAGAGAGGAAAAAAACTATGAAAATGTGCACTTTTAGCTGCAGGATTAGTCTTTTATGTGAGTTCTTAAAGTGAACCACATTTGCAAATTTAGTGGGCAAAAAAGGTCCATTTTACATGGTCAATTGTGCACTGATTTTCATCAGTGTGCTTAATTCTCATGAACAGAAACTTGCCAAACTCTTGATCACAGATTTCTGCTGAATTAACTGGAACCTGTCAGTAAAATTGTCATAACGCAATAATTAATATAAATAGGTTAATGTCTCTTTAATATCTCAATTTATTTGGTCAAATGTTCCAGGAGTGGAGTTCTGAAATTTTTGAACTGTGCTTAGACTCTATATCAGTCATCTGTACTTACCTGTGGCCTCATGCCTAATACAGAGTCTAATACCAAATTAACACTCAAATAAGGCACAGAAACACTTTTGAAATCCCAAATCCATCGCTCCAACGAACATTTGGAAACTGCGTCACAAACATGAGCACGTGAAATGACACCTCTGGAGCTGTAGTTAGAAACATAGTTCCTGCTGTGTTCTATCCCCACTTATCCCCCCTATGCCCTATTCATTTAGAATATTCTAACCTTCAAAGTTGGAATTATTAAAAGTAAAAAAGCATTAAGGTCATCTCTCTTAGGTGTAATTTGCTTTCAAAGTATTTTTACAGTTCAGTTTTAGCGATCTTCATGTTTACAATTGCGCTCCCTTCGCAGTGCACTTTGAAAACATTGATATCATTTTGAACAGCCACATGGCGAAAGCTATAGGTGAGCTATTATTTAAAAGTGGAATTTATGTTACATCTCCAAAGCTTGTGAAAACAAAAAACACAGCATACGTTAATTCTTTTAATTTATAGTGAGTTATTTATTAAGTATCTGTACTGTATATGACATGGGCCTGTTGGTTAGATCTTTCTGCTGTGGTTTGCATGTGTCAAATTGTAAAAGTAGAGTTTTCAAAAAAAAAAAAAAAAAAAAAAAAACAATATTCTACTAAATAATAATTATAATAATATTCATCATTATTAATATTATTATTAAAGTAAATATATTTATAATAAATAGACTCATTATGTATTTATTTATAGGATTTATATATAAGATTAGAATAGTGTTAGCTTTTGTAAGTGATTTTATGGTTTAGAATAGAATATGTAATGTTCAACTTCTCAATAATATTTGTAAAGGAACGACAGGCCCTATATGTGCCATTTACATATTTCAATGAATATGGAAAACGAGTGCATGTTTTTACCAAGACTAATATTGGATTTTATTTTAAATGCGTGTTTGTGTAAAACAATATAATTTGCACAAAGAAATTATGGGGTTCTTCTCTAAAGAAGTAGTTATTCCACCCCGTTTAGAGCATCATTATTGGCGTTTTACGCTATAACTAATGTGGTTCAAGCGATGGATCTGCGACAGAGAAACTAGGGGTTTTAGGAAACACTTGTCACTACATCGTTCTTTTCCCAAACGATGCATCATTCTATGATAGTTCAGCCGTGAGTTATGTCGTTTTTTGGGAAACGCACCCCTGTCCAGCAAATAAATAAATAAATAAACCACAAATTAACACAAGCTGACAGACAACATTTATTAGTTCAGTGGTTACAGCATCACTAAAATCTCACCTGAATTTAAAACTAGGCAAGGACAATGTAAGTTTAAGGGTTTAAGGGTGTTATTATTGTTTATTAGCATATATTACTACTATTATGATACACAGCTAACAGATGTTACAATTCTTATATATATAATTTTTTAGGCTTATATTTAATTGTTGTATGACATATATAACTAATTAAACATTTCTATTAGCATCTAACATTATCAGGGTGTGGTTTCATCCCTGTAGGTTAGTATAAGATGTAGAGAAAATGCAATTTTCAGGGCCTTTAATATAGTACACACAAACAGTAATAGCATTTAACTTTCAATAGTTAATAATAAAGTACCTTGAAATGGATAATAAATCCTCTTCTGATAAAAGATGATATAGCAAGCTTCTGCTCTGCTCTTGTCCAGGATGACTTCTTCATGACTACAAAAGAAATGTTGCGATCCATTCAGCGCCCTCTAGCAGCAAATAATAACCAATAATTATATAAGGCTCCGATTCCGCACTTCTTGGAAAAACCAGCAACTTCCTGAATAAAATGTAGCATATTTATGTGTCTATATTATCATTTAGATGTTACAATATAGTTTCCTAGTGAAAGGACAGTGTTTTTTAAGACAACATACCTTAACCAAGACTGGACACGACTCTGGGTTGATGTCTTTGCTGGGTCCTAAAGGCGAGGATGACGGTGGAATATCTCAAATATGTGTATTATTTCCTCTAAAACAACTGTAGAGATAAACACGGAGGTAGAGAAAGCGTTTATTATCCGCATATAGATCAGCTATGAACCGCGCGCTTGTATCATCAGTTCAATCAGTTGATTGTTGAAATTCAAAAATTGTAACCCAACTGGTTGAGTTATTAAATAAATAACCCAACAAAGGGTTAAAATAACCCAACAAAGCACCAAATATTTTTAACTCAACCATTAGGTTAAATAAATAACCCAACATTTTTTAGAGTGTAGGATGAAACATAGGATAAAACTTAGGATAGGGTAGCATGGAATAAAATGAGAGTTAAGATTGAATAAGTTGGGACATATTATATGAAAGCTTTAATGGAATGAGATTTAAGATTTACAGTACTCCCAAAATAGTTCCGCAGAAATCCACAGAATTAGCAAAAATGTTCGCAGATTCTGTCTGACCCTGCCTATCACCTATCCTACACTCTCAGAAATAAAGGTACACGAGCTGTCACTGGGGTGGTAACTTTTCAAAAGGTACACATTTGTAATTAAAGAGTCCATATTGGAACCTCAAAAGTATATATTAGTACCTAAAAATTTTAAGAGGAACACTTTTGTAGTTTTTAGGTACTAATATGT
The DNA here is from genome assembly GCA_903798195.1 of Danio kyathit. Classification (NCBI taxonomy): domain Eukaryota; kingdom Metazoa; phylum Chordata; class Actinopteri; order Cypriniformes; family Danionidae; genus Danio; species Danio kyathit. The sequence goes on along the minus strand of LR812529.1, from coordinate 16,152,781 downwards.
ACCCTTGAGGTATTAATATGGACCTTTAAAGTACAAATTTGTACCTTTTGAAAAGGTACCACCCCAGTGACAGCTCGTGTACCTTTATTTCTTAGAGTGTACTGTAGATATAGTGATAGGCAGGGTCAGACAGAATCTGCGAACAGTTTTGCTAATTCTGTGGATTTCTGCTTAATGATTTTGGGAGTACTGTAACTAAAAATTATATATATTTAATATATTTTTAGGTTTTATTTAATGTTTACAATGCAAATCCACTTAGATCCACTTATTTGGTAAACAAAGCAATGTCAGATAATATATACTAAAAGCCAGAAAATATAACTTTATTAACTGTATTTTAAATAAATCACGTGAACATTTTCATATTAGTCAATAACATTACTGAAATTATTTAAAAACTGAATAAAAATAAATTTACACAAGTAAATAAATAGACTAAATGATGGGCTTTGAAACAAATCTTTGCGCTTAATAAACTAAATCAAATATGTGCACGACACAAATGACTCTTAAAGAAAATGGGAAGATGAGACTGATTAGTTTATTCTCAAAACACACCCATAACTCATTAAGAGAATAAGCACCACCCTGTTAGACCATGCACCGCGGCGCAGAGCTTATTTTTCCGTCCTTAAAATAGCAAAAGTGAATTTGGATACGCCCTTAATGCTTTTGTGCCATGCACTTGAGACTTTGTGCCTAGATTGTTAAAATAGAGCCCATAAATTTGACTTTGTAAAAGCTGCAGAAACCCTGACAACTGTACTTTTTAGGTAATAATATGTACCTTGAAGTGTTTACCATTATATACCCTTTAGATACACAATATACCTTTCGAAAAGATCTACTACAGTGATTACTTTTGTACTTTATTTTTGTGAGTGTAAGATATATGGATATATGATATAACAGACTGGGATATTATTCAAATCAATTCAATTCAATTAATCTTTATTTGTATAGCGCTTATACAATGTAGATTGTGTCAAAGCAGCTTCACATAGAAGATCATAATGAATTGAAACAGTGTCAGTTCAGTTTTCAGAGATTAAGTTTAGTTCAGTTTAGCTCAGTTCAGTGTGGGGTAAAATTCACAACTGAGAGTCCAAACACTGCAGAGCAATTCCATCTATGCGCAGCTCTACAGATCCCGAACCATGGAAGCCAGAGGCGACAGCGGCGAGGAAAAAACTTCACCAATTGGTGAAAGTGAAGAATTTAAAAAACCTTAAGAGAAACCTGGCTCAGTTGGGCACGACCATTTCTCCTATGGCCAAACGTCTTGTGCAGAGCTGCAGTCTAGGTGCAGGAAGCTGGACCTCAGCGAAGACTTGTCTGTCCTTGGAGCATCACAGCAATCAGTCTCATGCTCTCCACTCTTCCATGACCACCACAGCAGCTGCTCAGGATACGGCCTGGTCCAGGACTATGAAAACCTTGGGATCATCTCGTCAGTGGTCTTGGATCACATCAGTGGCACTGCATAGTCTGAGGGCTGAAGGAAAATAATTAGCGTAGCTGCTGTTCATAGTGTATAAAAACAAGAAGCAAAATCCTGCGTGGGGCACACTCATGCGTCATACCGCTATGTAATGGACTGAGTGTAAGCTTTGCTAAAAAGATAGGTCTTTAATTTAGTTTTGAACTGCGAGAGTGTGTCTGAGCCTCGGACGTTATCAGGGAGGCTATTCCAGAGTTTAGGGGCCATAAATGAGAAGGCTCGACCTCCTTTACTCGATTTTGCTATTCTAGGTACTAATAGAAGCCCTGAGTTTTGAGATCGTAAAGAATGGGTTGGGTTGTAGCAAGACAGGAGGTTGGTTAGATAAACAGGAGCTAGATTATTTAAAGCTTTATTGGTAAGAAGCAATATTTTATATTCAATGCGAAACTTAACAGGCCGCCAGTGTAAGGAGGATAAAATTGGGGTGATATGATCATATTTTCTAGATCTGGTAAGAACTCTGGCAGCTGCATTTTGCACTAGCTGAAGTTTGTTAATAGATGATGCTGGGCAACCAACAAACAGAGCATTACAGTTATCCAGCCTAGAAGTCATAAAAGCATGAACTAGTTTTTCTGCATCTGATATGGATAGCATACTTCGCAATTTAGCTATATTTCTCAGATGGAAGAAGGTAGTTTTTGTGACATGGGATATATGATTTTCAAAAGTTAAATTGCTGTCTAATATGCTGTCTAATTATAGTAGAGCTAAGGCTAACTTTGTATCCCTCTAATTGCAGGTCAAGTTGTGAGATCTGCTGTGTACAGGACTTAGGCCCGATAAGTAATAATTCTGTTTTGTCTGAGTTTAAGAGAAGAAAATTGTTTGTCATCCAGTCTTTAACATCTTTAATACACTCAGCTAGCTTAGACAGTTCAGACATCTCATCAGGTTTAGTTGAAATGTATAATTGAGTATTGTCTGCATAGCAGTGAAAGCTGATCCCGTGTTTTCTTATAATGTCCCCCAGGGGAAGCACGTATATTGTAAAAAGCAAAGGGCCTAAAACTGATCCTTATGGGACCCCGTACTTTACTGGCCTGACTTGTGAAAGCTGTCCATTAATATTCGCAAACTGGTAACGATCAGCTAAGTATGACCTAAACCATTGAAGAGCCTGTTTTTGGACACCTGTAGAATATAAGCGGTCTATGAGAATATTGTGGTCGATGGTGTCAAATGTGGCGCTAAGATCGAGTAAAACTAATAGCGAGATGCACCCTTGGTCAGCAGCTAAGAGCAAATCGTTGGTTATTTTTACTAATGTGGTTTCTGTACTGTGATGAGGCCTGAAGCCTGACTAAAACACTTCAAAAATATTGTTTGTCTGCAGAAAGGAGCATAATTGGGCAGAAACAACTTTTTCTAGCATTTTAGACATAAACGGAAGATTTGAAATAGGCCTATAGTTAGCTAAGTTGCTCGGGTCCAGTTGTGGTTTCTTAATGATAGGTTTAATAACAGCTAGCTTGTAAGGATTTGGAACATGGCCTAAAGATAAAGAAGAGTTGATAACGTTAAGGAGAGGTTCTCCTATAACAGGTAGCAATTCTTTTAGTAATTTTGTTGGAATTGGATCTAACATACACGTCGCTGGTTTGGAACTATTTATAACTTTATCTAGCTCTTCCTGTTCTATGATTTTGAAGCATTGTAGGTTATTTTGATTCAGTGGAATGTTTACTGGATCTGGGGTATAAGGTGGTGCAGAAAGTTTAACATCATCTTTTTTCTGTCTAAAGCCTTCTATTTCATCACTGAAAAAATTCATGAAGTCATCACTACTAATTTGCGGTGGGACATTTTGCTCTAAAGATGACCGATTTGTTAGTTTAGCAATGGTGCTAAATAAAAATCTCGGATTGTTATGATTATTTTCTATCAGTTTGCGAAGGTGCTCAGCCCTGGCAGATTTAAGAGCCCTCCTATAGCTGGACATACTGTCTTTGTACGCAATTCTAAAAACCTCTAAATTAGTTTTTTTCCATTTACGTTCCAGAGTACGGGTTGCTGTTTTGAGAGCGTGAGTATGATTATTGTACCATGGTGTAGTTTTATTCTCTCTAGCCTTTTTTAATTTGATGGGTGCCACCGTATTTAGTGTGCTAGTAAAGATGGGATCCATACTGCTAGTTACTACATCAAGGTCATTTGCGTTTGCGGGTGCATTTTGAAATAAAGAAAGATCAGGTAAGTTACTTATGAATTCATCCTTGGTGGACGGAACGATAGTCCTACCAGGGCGGTCTATTGTTGCAGATCTGCTAATTTCAGGTAAACGCAGCTTATATAGTAAGATGTAGTGGTCCGTAATATCATCACTTTGTGGTATAATGTCTACATCAAAGACCTCAATTCCATAAGACAATATTAGATCTAATGTATGCTTTAAGCGATGGGTTGGACCAACAGCGTTTTGTTTTATCCCAAGTGAATGAAGTAGATCCATAAAGCTAGCCCTAGTGTATCATTGGCGTCATCTACGTGGATGTTAAAGTCTCCTACAATTAATATTTTATCAGTTTTGTCTAGTAAGTCAGAAATAAAATCAGAAAAATCTTTTAGAAAATTGACATAGGGTCCTGGGGGTCTATATATGGTGATTATAGCGAGAGATATCATAGGTTTTTTCATAATATCCGGAACCATAATATTAAGAGCTAATACTTCAAAAGAGTTAAACATAAGTCCATTTCTTTGATTAACATTAAGAAAATCACTAAAGATTGATGCAACTCCACCACCACGACCAGTTTGACGAGCCTCATGCTTATATGCGAATCCTGGAGGAGTTGCTTCATTTAAGCTAATATAGTCATTTTGTTTCAGCCAGGTTTCAGTGAGACAGAGTGCGTTAAGATTGTTATATGTTATTATTTCATTTATGATAAGTGTTTTAGGTGCTAGTGACCTGATGTTTAGGAGACCAAGCTTTACGAAATTTGCATTATCACTTTTTATTGGATTTTCAGCTTTTATTCTTAATAGATTTTTTCTAGAGCGCCCAGAATGTTTAATTATTGATCTAATAACACAAGGAACAGACACAGTCTCTGTGTGGTTAGCTAGACATGTATTACTGTAATTTAAGTGGGATAAAATGTGAATTTTGTGAATTTTTACTTAATAGTCAGACAGAACGACTAGTTCTGATATTATGATAGAATAAGATAAATTAGGATAACTGTAGGTTATGTGATATAATATCAGATAGGATGGGATACAATATATGTTCGAATTGAATGGTATAATAGTTTAGTATAGGGCAGAATATATTGTATGCGTAGGATTCAGTTTATTACAAAATGCAATGGGATATTGGATAGAATGGTGTATAGGACAGGATGGCATGGGATTGGACAGCGCTTAAGTACTTGTATAAAATGGGCCATCTCCAAGAGTGATTTCAGAAGCATTTGGACTTGGCCTGGACTTGAACTCAAATTAGGTGATCACCTAGTCATATAAATCATCATCTTGGAGTCAGATTGAGGTCCTGTCTTGTCTGGACTTGAGTTCTACAACAGCGTAGGGCAGGTTAGGACGGGATAAGACAGCACAGAGCACACAGTTTAAATTCAATAAATTTGGTAAATTTGGTTCATGGTCTATACTGTTATGCAACACCTTAACATCTGTCTGTCTGTCTCCACTCCATGGCTTCATCTCCTTTCGTACATTTATGTTAAATCACATATTACAAATGCAAGTAATTAATGTAATGCCTTCATAAAGAGACCTTTTAAAAGTCTGTTTTAGCAAATAGTACATTGGATGGTCATGCATCATTTTAAGGAAGTATGATGCAGCCTTTACATGTACACAATGTATTTCTCTATAGTTGTTAGTCCAGTAGTTAGTTAACCCCAAACGTCTATTTGTAAACTCCATGTGACCTTCATTCATCTTTAGAACAAAAATTTAGATATTTAGGATGAAATCTGATAGCTCCCTATCCTTCATAGACAGCAATGGTCCTGAGATGTTTAATGTCCAGAAAAGGAACCAAAAATATTGTCAAAACACTTCATGTTTTTTTAGTGGTTCAACTGCAATCATATAAAGCTCAAAAATCATTCTGTTCATGATTCTGCTCGCCTGTCTGTCTACTCTCCTGCATCAGATCATCAAGGTGTGCGTTTACTAAGGGCTATGAATGAATATATCAAGTCACACAGATAATGAGCTACACTGCAACAATCGTCCCATAAGGCCTAAAATAGTTTGAATGTAAAAACTGATTAGTGATTCAGGATAAGCTAAAACAACTGCTTGGAAGATGGGTTTAAGATGTGACCGCTCAATATTGAAGATAAATCTGAACAAAATAGAAAAGTTGCATCAGGAAATTCTTCAGGAAATAAAAATTGCAAAAGCAATGTGTAAAATACTGTGTTGTAGGGTAAAAGATAGTGTAGTTCGGTTTGTTTAGTTCAATAGATTATATGAAAGGTAAACTGAAATCTGTTGTCAAGGGGATAGTTCATCCCAAAATAAAATGTCTATCATCACTAATTCCCTTTACTTCTTTTAAACCTGTTTGAGTTTCTTTCTTCAGTTGAACATAAAAGAAGATATTTTGAAGAATGTTGAACCTCCAGCCAGTGACTTCCATGGTATTTTTTTTCAATTATGGATGTCAATGACATCAGTTTCCAACATCAGTTTTCTCCCAATAAATAATCCTCAATAACCACACACTCATCTCCTCTACAATTTCAGAAGACATCTCAACAATATCCCTGTGCTCAGATTTGCCAAGATGCCAAAAAACTTTAGTAAGAAAAACAAAATAAAACACAAAGCTGATACTTTGATACATAACCAAGACTATTAAGTAGTGCAACATCTGAGATACAATATATCCATGTAATCACACACTGACCTTGAGTTTTGTGTTCAAAAAATGAAAAATAAAACATCCATCTATTGTAACAGTAATCGTAAAAAAATGTATCCTGAGGTCACACCGATTGACAATCCTAACATTCGTACGTTAATCATTACATACAGTCGTTCTTCTGAAATATGAAAACAATGACCTGAGCTCATTTTACAGGACCTGACCGGTTAAACATTGACATTGTTTTATCTACGTACGTCTGTGTTTTCTGTGATCTCAGACAGAGGCTGAATCACAGCTCTTTGCAGCCAGGCATGCATGCACACACACCTGCTTTCAGCCATATAGAGAGGAATGTGTCACATGCAACCACACTCAGCAAATATTAATATTACTCAAGGCCATGGGGATTCCCAAAGGCTTTGCTAAAGAATCAGGCTGTTCCCTATGGATATATATGACAATACTATACAAAAAGTCTAAAGGTCACCCGATGAGTGTGCACTGCAGAAATTAAGATATTAACTGCATTGTGAAAGCCATATGCTTTAAAACCTTTTGAAATGTGTTTTTCCTATATATGCTGTTTTGTGATGGGATCGAGCAGGTGCTTGATATCTATAGTAAAGTGCTGATAAGGCATGATTCATTGCAGGGTCATAGCCTGAGGTTAACCTCAATGTTTGCTGAAGGCTTGTTGTCAGTTCTAATTACATTTAACTAATGCGTGTGGCCATAAATAATACGGTGCAGTAATCAACTAAACAGTGAAAGATAAACAATTATGTCGAGTTCATATCACTTTGCAAAAACAAAACATTATTAAACATGACATGCAATCATTCATATTTAGTGCTGCCAGCATAAGTGACAGGTGATGTTTTATGTGCAAATGTGACATTATGGGTGACTGCCAAAGAAGACAGTAAAGCCCTCATGATCTGATGCCTGACAGGAGAGTCAAACTGGAATCTCAAGTCTGATTCCCCCCCTTAAAGTAAATCAGTACTACAGTTTAAGTGTATTTTAAGCATGTTTTCATTATTTATTTAAAGTACATATACTGTATAATTATAAACCTTTATGTGCTGTTCGGGATTTTTTCATCCACTCTAGGGTGATTTTGAGACTTAATTTGGCCACAACTTTCTGTGTTTGAGCAAATGGAATGATTTTTGGTAACAAATCTTAGTCTGACACATATTTAGAATTTAACAATACACTCAAATACACTTAATACACTCATGCTGATTTACTTACCTTTTCATTATGTTCGTGGCTGTTTTTGCCCCATTGACTTCTATTACAATGACATTTTTTGATTGCAAATCCATGACACAATATAATCATGCATTCTTTACTGTTGCTGGTTTTCCCTGTTGGGAAGAGGTAAAACGTTTCACTTTAACTGTTAATCATCAGTTAGCATAACAGCATTACAATAGTCAACAGCATTTACAAATGTTTTATTAACCACAACAGTTACATTCAAGTTAAACAGTATTGTTGGACAAAGTACACAAATCAAGCACTTATTAAAATATTATTATAGGAAATGTTATAAATATTCTTTTTCAGTTGTAGTGAAATCAGTGTTTAATGTAATAAAGCATTAAAAGTCAAATTAACTTGTAATAAACTGACAATACACTGTCAAAAATGCATAGGTTTTTATGTTAAAGTCCAGGTTTAAGATAAACAAGTTTTAATTGACTTTTAAGTCAACTAAAATGACTTGCAAAGGTAATTTGATTCAACTTAAAAATGCAAAGCAAGTGTGCAAACAAGTGAAAATGTAAACATGTACCATATAGCCTAGAAAATAAAAATAGCAAAAACAAAATGTCTGCTGTCAAACAAAAACATACAATTTCTAAATACGTACTGTCACTGGGAAAATGTGTTGTAATTTTAAGTAGACCTGTGAGGCATAATTGTTTTATATCTATAACATGCAGTGTGATAGATGAATGGCTGTTAATTACATTTGTTTAGATATAATACTTGGATAAATTCAATGTAAAATAAACCAGCAGGCTGCATCCTTTCTCGCAACTTTCTTCCCATTTATCATTTAATGTTTAACCAGTACCATGGTGATAGGAAGCCTGCTCCCCTCAAGTTTACACTGGAGTCCAATTAACAAGCTGCAGTTCATTGCATTGACTAGGCTATGTGTCCATATTAGGCTTTTTACAATCAAAGTGTGTGTAGTTGTGTAATATACAACCAAAAACAACTTCCTGACTTTGATTGTGCTTGTGCTATATTTAGCCCTGAATAATAATAATAATATTAATAATCATTATTATTATTATTATTAACAAAAAAGTATTGTAGTTAAACAACGATAAACACAAATTAACTATGGTTTTGCTACACTAACATATAGTAATACACTTATAGTAAAACGGTATATGGATAGTAATCAATACCTCAGAAACCTACAGTATTGCTACACTGTATTTCTACTTAAATCATGTTTAATTTTCGTTAGAAATTGACATTTTTCCTTTCGAAGACAAAGAATTTCATATGTTTTGCTCATTTTCCAATTTTCAAGGTAACCCATGTGAGAAATAATATAGTATAGTAAGTCCTAAAGGGTTTTGATCTATACTATAGTAAGTCCTTGAATTAATCTGTTATGGTAATTCGACCTTGCAGTGGTAATACGACAACTATAGTAATAAAATACCCAATACTGTACTTTTTTTCTACAACTATAGGATATTTCATACTACAATACACCACCGTTTACTGTAGTACAAATTAAAGTATACGCTGTTTACCTATTATAGCTTATCAGTTCACTATACAGTTGACCGTCGGTTGCATTCATTAACGTGTGGCTATACAGTAATACACTTTTATAATACACTTTGTATATTGTTCAAAACATAGCCTACTATTCACTATAAATTACTACATGTAATGTATTTTTCACATGCGTAGCAAGTCTCACTCTCAATGTCGCAGCTTTTACCACATTAAACAGAAGTGAGAAAAGCATCTGAGTGGAAAACATTACCGTAGAAAGTGCCACTGTACTCGACCATTTAACAAGATAGACATACAGCATTTTATGACTAAACAAAAGGACTAAATGAGCACTATAGTGTAAATATTTTAATGTTAACCTATGTCTTTGTCATAAACGACAAGTGAAGTACTGTACACTAGAGAGGCTGTGACATATGTATCTGTGTGAGATTTTAGCCCCTGTAAGGGTGGCTTACCTGTTGTGTTCTTACTTGTACGGAAGTGCATATAAAGGTTGGGCAGGTAAGCGCACGCGCTGACTCTCAGTCTGTCCGTCCAGGTGAGCTCGCGCTACATGATCGCATCCCGCGGTTGTTTGCCTGAGAATATGAACTGTGTTGTTTTTTCTCCTGTGATCAGAAACCGTGAGGACTAATGGGGATTGTTTCACTCTGCCTTGTCCTTTATTTCTGGCTCGACTCTGTCGGAGGTAAGACTGACTCATATATTTGGTCAATCATACACATAGGCTACTGTCTATACGTGCCGTTTTGTTCCTCATTCAATTTTAATTCCGGAGTTAAATTATTGATCACTTAGAATAATTGAATGCTGAAGTTTGCAATAAAACCTATCAATAATATTAAAGATTTATTTATAGTCTGAAAACTGCATAACCTTTACATGTTGAGACATTATTGGATCGTCTCATGTTTTGTAGAATTGTGCTTCATTTCAAGTATTTGCATAACAGTTGTAGCTATATTTCTTATTATTTAATTATGGAAATATTTACAAGATATTGAAAATTACAGTATGTAAGTATGTATGTATGTGTCAGAATTATTAAACCCCCTTTGATTTTTTTTCTTTTTAAATATTTCCCAATTGATGTTTAACAGCGCAAGGACATTTTCACAGTATGTCTGATATTTTGTCTTCTAAAGAAAGTTTTGTTTGTTTTATTTCGGCTAGATTAAAAGCAGTTTTTAATTTTTTAAAAACCATTTTAAGGACAAATTTATTAGCCCCTTCAAGCTATTTTTGATAGTCTACAGAACAAACCATCATTATACAATAACTTGCCTAATTACCCTAATCTGCCTAGTTAACCTAATTAACCTAGTTAATCCTTTAAATGTCATTTTAAGCTGTATAGAAGTGTCTTGAAAAATATCTAGTAAAATAATATTTACTGTCATCATGGCAAAGATAAAATAAATCAGTTATTAGAAACGAGTTATTAAAACTATTATGTTTAGAAATGTGTTAAATCTTCCCTCCGTTAAACAGACATTGGGGAAAAAATAAACAGGGGGGCTAATAATTCTGGGGGCTAATAATTCTGACTTAAAACTATTATGTTTAGAAATGTGTTGAAAGAATCTTCTCTACGTTAAACAGAAATTGGGGAAAAAAATAAACAGGGGGGCTAATAATTCTGACTTCTACTGTATATAGTGTGTAAAATCATGAAACAGTGATAATTTTTATTAGACCTATCCTGTTGTGACAAGAGAAGTTAATGAATATGACAACAAAATACAAAAAAGAAGTAAGAGGTATAAGGAAAAAAATATGCTATACATATTCATGCCTCATTGCATGCTGGGAACAAGCCACAAACCACTTTTCTTTTTACAGCATAAGCAATTTTAAACTCAAAATCCCTCGCTCCAGTTCACCTGGTTTGTGTCACTGCTGGTTTACATTCAATTCAGTTGATTTTTTTTTTTATAGAGCTTTTACAATGTAGATTTTTTTAAAGCAGCTTAACATAGAAGTTCTAGTAAATGGAAATTGTGTCAGTCCAGATTTCAAAGTTGAAGTTCAGTTTAGTTCAGTTCAGTGTGGTTTAATTTTCACTGCTGAAAGTCCAAACACAGAAGAGCAAAGTCATTGATGTGCAGCTCCACAAGTCCCAAACCAAGCAAGCCAGTGGTGACAGTGACGAGGAACAAAACTTCACCAATTAAAAAAAGTGAAGGGAAAAAATCTATTTTATATATATATATATGCATCTTATTTAAAATGTATTTATACTTTTTAGTTATATATATATATATATATATATATATATATATATATATATATATATATATATATATATATATATATATATATATATATATATATTATAAAACAGAAAAGTATAAATAAATTTTTAAATAAGATGCATTACTTAAGTTCTTGCAAGGGAAGCAAAAACTATATAAGTGCTTTTTTTGCACAGAATATGTTTTGGCAGAGAGCAGAAATATCAGCTGACTTTTATGGTTTTGATGTTGCGTGAGAAACATTAGTTGCATTGAGAAGAGTGAACCACATTCACAAACCACGCTGTGCTGTTGTGTGTGTGCAGGGACGTGTTCTCAGATCAGTGCTCTCTCTTGTGACGAGTGTCTACAGCTCGGGCCGCAGTGCGCTTGGTGCACACTACAGGTAACAGCTTCTCCTAAGCGCTTTTTGCTTTCAAAATTATTTCATAATATGATATAACATTAGAATCGCATGGTGTAATATAACAACAATGAAGACATGTTTGTTTAAATCCTCCTTTTTATCAGTTAATCACTGAAAAAGAGTTTGTCCCATTTTGTCAGTTTAAGTAGCTGTTTATTTTATTGTTTTATTTTGTTTATTTAATGTTTTTATGTTTCGTGTATATTTTTATGTTTGGTGTATAAGCTGTATTTCGGTTTTGTGATCTGTGAAGGTGAAAATTTCTAATGGATAATGCGATGAAAAATATTATATATATGCTTATTATGTGAAGACAAACATAAATCACAGACACTGTCACAAACAGACCTTTAAAATCTGAAACACTAGGGTTACAATCAATTTAATTACAATACTTTTAAAGGGTCAAACTGCATAATAATATAATATAATATAATATTCATTCATTCATTTTCTTTTTGGCTTAGTCCCTTTATTAATCCGGGGATGCCACAGCGGAATGAACCGCCAACTTATCCAGCATGTTTTTACACAGTGGATGCCCTTCCACCCATCTCTGGGAAATATCCACACACATTCATTTACACTCATACACTATGGACAATTTAGCCTACCCAATTTACCTGTACCGCAGTGTCTTTGGACTGTGGTAGAAACCGGAGCACCCGGTGGAAACCCACGTAAACGCAGGGAGAACATGCAAACTCCACACAGAAACACCAACTGACCCAGCCGAGGCTCGAACCACTGACCTTCTTGCTGCGCCACTGCGTCGCCTATAATATAATATAATATAATATAATATAATATAATATAATATAATATAATATAATATAATATAATATAATATAATATAATATAATAACTTTGAGTAAGTCACACTGCTACTATATATATATATATATATATATATATATATATATATATATATATATATATATATATATATATATATATATATATATATATATATATTTGTAAAGCTGAAATTATTATTGCTATTTGTGCTTAAGTTAATTATATCACTGTGGAACACTGTAAAGTAATAATTAATCCAAATAATTAATGCAAATAATTAACCAATATTCAAAATATTTATTTAGAATTTCACAGATTTTTTCCCAATTGATGAGAGATGCGACACACCGGAGGCTCTTCTTCGGAAAGGATGCTCTGGCGAATTTGTGGAATTTCCCATCACGAATGTCAAAGTGCTGAAGGATCAAGGTTTAGGAAAGAACTCCGGCCACACCAATGTGTCATACATCGCACCGCAGAAGATGAGCCTACAGCTTAGACCAGGTACAAATCGGTGACACAGATTTGAAAATCAAAGAAATGTCTCTCTCAACCCACAGCAGCTGCGGTGCTTCCCCTAACAGAAACTTTAAAAAGATTTAGTCATTCAGAGACAAAAAAATAAAACAATTACAGACAAACTACATCAAGTCTACAGCTTAAAGTGGGCGCTTAAAGAAACACTTTGACCTGGAAAACATTATACCACACTGGAATCTTACAATGTGCCATTTTGCGCTTCATCTGTCATTTTTCTTCCACAGGAAGTCAGCTGACTTTTAAGATTCAAGTGCAGCAACCGCAGGACCATCCGGTGGACATTTATTACCTGATGGACTTGTCGGCGTCCATGTTTGATGATCTAAAAATGATCAAAGACTTGGGTTCGACGCTCTCAAAAGAGATGGCTAATCTTACCAGTAAATTCAGACTAGGATTTGGCTCTTTTGTTGAGAAACCCGTTCTGCCGTTCATCAAGATAACCCGTGAGGAGCTGGCCAATCCCTGCAGGTGATTCCCAAAAACATACCAGATAAAAAGTGTCTGCCAGTGTAAACCCAGAAAGTAAGATGAATCGTGACAGCCGGTGTTAGGTTTAAATTTCGACCAATCGTATTTATGACCTGTGCATTACGTCATATGACATCATCTTCCATTTAGAGGTGATAGATGAACTGTTTCAGACAATAGAAAGTCTTTTCTCTTTTACAGGAGTGTTGATTTAGAATGTCTTCCCACATTTGGATACAGACACATCCTGTCGTTAACTAGCAGCACTGACAGGTTTAATGAGATCATCTCCAAGCAGCAGATATCGGCGAATATTGACATTCCCGAGTGCGGTTTTGATGCCATCATGCAGGCCGCGGTCTGTGGGGTGAGTTACTTTACACATTCTATTCACTTTAATATTATTAATATTATTTTTTGTCTTTTAGGAAACATTTTTAAATAAGGTTCCTTTAGTACAGTGTTCCTTAACCACGTTCCTGGAGGACCACCAGCACTGCATGTTTTCGAAATCTCCTTTGTCTGTCACACCCATTACAGGTCTTTCAGGGTGCACTTACAGGGTTCAGTTGGCCGACCCTGGCCTGATTGGAAGAGGTGTGCCAAAGCACGGTTCGGTACACTTGTAGTGTAAGTGCAAAGCACGCCTGAGCCCGAAACTGAAGATGCAAAGTCACATTTAAGGGACTGTTTCTTATGGATTTATTAATCATTCTTACTTTTCAATGAACGCAAACTGTCATAGTTTATTAAAGATGCAAACCCCACACTGCATGTCAGCTGCACCTTCAGCAAACCTAATACGTGCAGCACAAGTACTTTTATGATAATCTATGAGCATTAGAAGTTGTGGATCTTTTTGACAAAATATTTGACTGCGTGTCACTGCATCCCAAACGAATGCAGTGTGAGTACAGGCCAAGGGGGAACCACGCTTTCAGCATGGTTCAAGGCAACTGTACGTAGTGTGAGTATGCCCTCAGTCTCTGCTAAGGATCAAGATTATGTGTGTTTGGTTAAGGAGACATGGAAATTGTGCAGAGTTGGTGGTCCTCCAGGAACGTGGTTAAGAAACACTGCTTTAGTATGTGTATAATCAGGGGTGCACATAACTGTTAGGCAGGTGCACATTTGATTAAAGCAAAAAAATTGAACTTATAAAAGTAGCATACACACAAAACAGGGGCGGAAATGTTCATACACCACCATACAAAAGTTGTGATATACAGTTGAGTCATAATTATTCGCGCCTCTTGTGAATTTTTAAAAAAAAATTCCCAAATGATGTTTAACAGAGCAAGGATTTTTTCACAGTATTTCTTATAATATTTTTTCTTCTGGAGAAAGTCTTGTTTTACTCCGGCTAGAATAAAAGCAGGTTTTTATTTTTTTAAACATTTTAAGGTCGGCATTATTAGGGTTTCCTCCGAGTGCTCTGGATTCCCCCACAGTCCAAAGACATGCACTGTAGGTGAATTGAAAAAACTAAATTGGCCGTAGTGTGTGAGTGTGTGTGAGTGACTGTGTATGGCTGTTTCCCAGTACTGGGTTGCGGCTGGAAGTGCATCCGCTGCATAAAACATATGCTGGAATAGTTGGGGGTTCATTCCACTGTGGCAACCTCTGAAATAGAGACTAAGCCGAAGGAAAATGAATGAATAAATGAATGAATGAGTTGGTCAAACAGTGTATTTATGCATTTACAAAAGCATAACTGATGCGCTGCAAGTAGAAAGAAAGTTTATATAATTTCAGCACATCTTCAGCAGAAAGTGACCCTCTTCTCGTTTATTTGAACTATTACATTACAATTATTTTCCCAGTACTGGGTTGCAGCTGGAAAGGCATCTGCTGTGTAAATCATATGCTGGATAATTTGGAGGTTCATTCCACTGTGGCGACCCCTGATGAAGAGGGACTAAGCCGAAGGAAAATGAATAAATGAACATTACAATCATGATCAACAGATGGCTGTTCCGCTCAATCTTAGCATATTGAAAAGAAAATACGAGTCAAAAATTTTAACTTGAGGGTGTGGGGGTTCAGTTTAACTTAAAGCCAGGCACTCAAGCTAAATGTGAAAGCAGCAGCTGATTATAGAAATATGAGATATGGCGGTACATGTAAATCACATCAAGGTTATTTAAAATATGTCACCCTGGACCATAAAAACATAAGTGAACATTTTTTGAAACTAAGATTTAAACACCACCTGAAATCTGAATAAATAAGCTTATGAATACTTTGTAAGGGTAGGACAATATTTGGGCAGGATAGTTATTTGAAAATCTGGAATCTGAGGGTTAAAAAAATCTAAATCCTAAAAAAAAACTAATTTAAAGTTGAAATAATAAAGATGAAATATTTAAAGAAAAAAAGAGTTTTGATATAATTATTGTAGGAAATTTATAAAACATCTTCATGAAACATGATCCTAATCATTTTTGGCACAAAAGATAAATCTTGGCCAAAACATTATGCGCACCCTATAAAAAACACCATATAAAAAAACATTTTATATGAGCAATATCACAACACGAGTGCAATATTGCGTTTATACAACAGTTCGACAGCATAATCATGTATATAAAAAAGAAAATCAAACACTGAGAGTCTCAAAAACACGATTGTATGAGGAACTACTTTCTTCTGCCATTCATTCACATCTGCAGCTGACCATCAGAACTGCAGAAGCCATTACTACTTCACCAACGTCACTTTAGGGCTAGTATTTGATTGATTCTTCAGCATAATGTCTAAAGTGAAGACAAAACAGGTGATTTTGCTCAAATTTTAAGATTATAAGGCTGAACGGCACGAAATGCTATCAGTCTAGAAACATTTCCCAGTATTTTTCTGTTGCAATTGGGAGATAACATAATAACACAATAATTAACCCTAAAAAAGTAAATGGAAAGCAAACACTACCAGATTACTATAGTATAAATACAGCACTGCAACATACAAAAGAGAGAGATCGACTCAGAATGTCACTTTATAATGATTTGATCAGCTGTAGTTTGAAATTAATGGCAAGTTATTCTCCCCTAAGGACTTATTATGTGGTCTCTGTCGCCATCTTGTAAATAAACAATCTGTCTCCATCATGTGTATGACAGGCTGATGGCTGCAGACTAGCTGAATCTCCGAAATTATAAATATTTCAAACAGGCACTGTCCTTATAAATAAACTGCATAGTTGCAATCTAAATAACTACATTCTCGCCTTAAAAATCCTCAGAAGTACATTATATTGTCCAACAGCTGCAATATTTGTCAATGGGCCCAATAATACACAAAGGTGAAGAGGCTGTACAAGTGCAGTTATTGCAGAATATTGCACGGCTATCAGCCAATCAGATTTGAGAACCAGACAGAACTGTTATTATTTTATTATCACTTGTTTGGACACTTGATAAGTACAATTTAAGTACAGAAATTACTAGACTTTTGACTCTCAGAAGAAAAAAACTCATCAGCTTTAGAAAATGGAGAATGACTATACATTTTTGGGTGAACTATCCCTTTAAAAGGAAGATTTGATGCTTTTACTGGAGAAATATTTTATCTCTCAAGTGCTTGATTTCTGAACTTCATCCATCTGTTCAGGATAGAATTGGCTGGCGAAACGACTCCATGAAGCTGCTGGTGTTCGTGAGCGATGGTGATTCTCATTTTGGGATGGACAGTAAAATGGCCGGCATCGTTGTGCCAAATGACGGAGAATGTCACCTGGACAGCAATAATGAGTATTCTATGACTGCCCACCTGGTAAGGTGAAGACTGCAGCTTCAGTTCCTGAGCTGTCAGGACATTTGAATCACTTGTTTGTGTAAATTCAACCTAAATACATTGTTTGCAACCACTTATCTTAAAAAAATTGAGTAAGTCCAATGAATAATTTTTTTCAGTGTATAATATGTACACATTTACCGGCCACTTTATTAGGTACACCTGTTCAACTGCTAGTTAACGCAAATTTTTAACCAGCCAATTGCATGGCTGCAACTCAATGCATTTAAGCATGTAGACATGGTCAAGACGATCTGCCGCAGTTCAAACGAGCACCAGAATGGGGAAGAAAGGTGATTTACAGTAAGTGACTTTGAACGTGGCATGGTTGTTGATGCCAGACGGGTTGGTCTAAGTATTTCAGAAACTGCTGATCTACTAGGATTTTTACGCACAGCCATCTCTAGGGTTTACAGAGAATGGTCCCAAAAAGAGAAAATATCCAGTGAGCAGCAGTTCTGTGGGTGAATCAACAGTTCAGGCTGGTGGTCCCATTAGTACTAATTGAGCATCATGTCAATGCCACAGCCTCCCTGAGTATTGTTGCTGACCATGTCCATCCCTTTATGACCACAGTTTATCCATCTTCTGATCTCTACACTTTCTTGATCATGACAATGAGTTCACTGTACTCAAATGGCCTCCACAGTCACCAGTTCTCAGTTTAAAAGAGCATCTTTGGGATGTGGTGGAACAGGAGATTCGCATCATGGATGTGCAGCCGACAAATCTGCAGCAACTGCGTGATGCTATCATGTCAGTATGGACCAAAATCTGTGAGGAATATTACCAGTACCTTGTTGATTCTATGCCACAAAGGATTAAAGCAGTTCTGAAGGCAAAAGGGGGTCCAACCTGGTACTAGTACTAGTAGTAAAGTGTACCTAATAAAGTGGCCAGTAAGTGTATATTTATATGTAATAAAAACAATAGTACAGCTGGCATCTGATTTGTCGCTATCTGGATACTGTAGTCAATATTCTTGTTATAATTTTACATAAAAATATGTAACTATTACATCATGATACATCAGATTACAGTTAATTATTTAAGGATTACATGGTCAAACTGCTCAGATAATTTGCTCTAATTTTATTCTAAAGCTGGAAGACATTGGTTGTGTAAAGTGGTTTGCTGTTTTAATATTTTAATGTTTATTTAATTGGGGATTAACAAAGCTTTTATTGTTAACCAAACCCTTTTAACCTAAATGTATTTTGAAGCCTTTGATTAAAGTTTTATTTTTTGCTTGTAAATGCTTTTATACATATTGTACATCGCGTGGTCAACATGTTGGTTAACAAATACAGCATCTTTATTTTTAGGGTAAAAGCCAATTCGATTTGTTTGAATATAATTTTTTATTTCTGTTTTAGTTAGATAAAATTGTAAAAAAAAAAAAAAAAAATTATTAAAATTGTCAGAATATAAATTTGAAGCTCAAATTTTTATGAAGCATTTATAGTGATATTTTAAACTGTTGAAAAAGCATCAATAAAAGGCATTTAACCTGGAAAATTCCTTTACAAACCAATATCAAATTAAAAATATTACAAATAATTTGTATATTTTAAACCTTGATCAACTCAATATGGGCAACACTCTGGTGCAGTGGGTAGCACAATTGCCTCACAGCAAGAAAGCCGCTGGTTTGAGCCCCAGCTGGGTCAGTTGGCATTTCTGTGTGGAGTTTGCATGTTCTCCCTGTATTCGCGTGGGTTTCCTCCGGGTGCTTCGGTTTCCCCCACAAGTTAAAAAAAAACATGCGCTATAGGTGAATTGGGTAAGCTAAATTGTCCGTACAAAAGCTAAAAGCTAAATTGTCCACACAAAAATGCCAACTGACCCAGCCGAGGCTCGAACCAGCGACCTTCTTGCTGTTAGACGAGAGCTCTACCCACTGCGCCACCGCGTCGCCCTACATTTATACATATTTGATTTTTCTTTCTTGCCTGACTCTACATCTTTCTTTTCACCCTCTACATGTAGGAGTATCCAACTTTAGGCCAGCTTGTCGACAAACTGGTTGAAAACAATATTCTCCTCATATTCGCTGTGGATGAAGATCAGAAACAGAACTACGAGGTAAGAAAAAATTTGATTTTTTTCCCTCATGTTTATTCATTTTAGGCCACAGCGAGGCAAACAAAAAGCCATGTGTTTTTTTTCTCTCTGTGTGTGTGTGATAGAATAAGAAATATCAGTGTGTGAATCACTAGTGTATTCAACTCTCCATATAACGTGTTCAAACACAGCCTTTATCACATCACCCAGACCGACCTCTCTTGACACAAATATTTCATGTTTTCTGAGCTCTCCTTTTCTTGCTCTTTATCATTCGCGTCCATCTCAGATTCTGTGGCTGTTCTCCAGTTTAGAGTTGATGTTTAACCACTTTCTTCTGCGTTTTTTGGCAGAATTATGCGAGTCTGATTCCTGGTGCTACTGTGGGGGTTTTGGCATCCGATTCCAGGAACATTCTGGAGCTCATCATGACCTCATATAAGGTACGAGAACACACGCTAGTCTTCACAAGGTGTAATGAGTTTAATGAGAGTGATGTGAGAGGGTTTACATATTTAGTTCACTGTAAAAATGCTGGTTCCACACAATTCCTTCATGTTGCCCAAACACAAATTGATTAAGTTGACTTAATTATTTTTACAAATTTAAGTGGATTGAACTTAAAATAGGGGCGGCATTGTTTAGTACTGTCACCTAACAGCAAGAAGGTTGCATGGGTTCCTCTGGGTGCTCCAGTTTCCCCCACAGTCCAAAGACATGCGCTATAAGTTAATTGGGTAAGCTAAATTGTCTGTAGTGTATGAGAGTGTGTGCGTAAATGAGTGTGTATAGGTGTTTCCCAGTACTGGGTTGCATCTGGAAGGGCATCCGGTGTATGAAACATATGCTGGATAAATTGGTGGTTCATTCCGCTGTGGTGACCCCAGATTAATAGAGGGACTAAGCCAAAAAGAAAATGAATGAATGAATGAATTAATTAATTAATTAATTAATTAATTAATGAGAGGAGAGTTCAGACGTTTTGTAAAATTTAATAAAACTTAAGAATATGTGATTTTGGGATTTCCTTTTTAACCTTTATTTAAATGACAATGTATATAAAAAGATTTCAGATGTGTTCAGTGAGAAAATCAGTTGTAATTAATAAATGTGGATATATTTTGACATTTGTTTTTTTATGCATGCTTGCATATATTCATTCATTCATTCATGTATGCAAGTTTGCTTGTTTTTATGTATGCAAGTGAAATTATTTGTTTGTATAATTATTAAAGTAAAAATTATTTTATTGATTATTTTATTAATACTTCCCACCCCCAAAAAAATAAATGATCAGGGCATTTAGTAATGCATAATGCAAAATGCATTGGTCAAAATATGCATGGGTCAAAATGATTGATTTTTCATTTATGGCAAAAATTATTTTAATATTAAGTAAACATCATGTTTCATGAAGATAATTTATAAATGTCCTACTGCAAAAAAAATGAAAAATTAGTAATTCACATTGCTAAGAAGTTAATTTCAACAATTTTTAAAGTGATTTTCTCTCTCTATATATATATCTGAACCCTCAGATTCTGGATTTTTAAATATTTTTTTATCTTGAACCACTCCTGTTCTAACATAACAATTCACACACCAATGGAAAGTATATTAATGCAACTTTAAGGTTAATGAATCACAATGAAGTCTCAAATAAAGCCTTATATACAGTTGAAGTCAGAATTATTAGCCCCCCAGAATTATTAGCCCCCCTGTTTATTTTTTCCCCAATGTCTGTTTAACGGAGGGAAGATTCAACACATTTCTAAACATAATAGTTTTAATAACACATTTCTAATAACTGATTTATTTTATCTTTGCCATGATGACAGTAAATAATATTTGACTAGATATTTTTCAAGACACTTTTATACAGCTTAAAATGACATTTAAAGGCTTAACTAGGTTAATTAGGTTAACTAGGTTAGGGTAATTAGGCAAGTTATTGTATAATGATGGTTTGTTCTGTAGACTATCAAAAAAAATATAGCTTAAAGCTTAAAAATAATTTTGTCCTTAAAATGTTTTTAAAAAAAATAAAAAACTGCTTTTATTCTAGCTGAGATAAAAACGAATAAGACTTTCCTTAGAAGAAAAAAATATTATCAGACATACTGTGAAAATTTCCTTGTTCTGTTAAACATCATTTGGGAAATATTTAAAAAAGAAAAAAAAAACTAAGTGGGCCTAATTTTTCTGACTCCAACTGTATCTATCAATGAGTTCTTGATTTTTGTGAGTGACACCTTATGTGTAAGTTGCACAAAACTCCAACTAATGATTGACTGTGGGAGAATGATTTTTCCCATGTATCTCCTCCGTTCAGCATTCCCCACTTCTTCTTTCTCATCTCAGTGTTCAGAAAGCGTGTCTGCACTCGTTCTTCAGCTGTTGTTTGATCTCTTCATCTGTGTTTCTCCATCCCCCACTCTATCTTTCCTCTTTTCCTGCTCTCTAATTTTCATTAGAGCCCCCAAAAACTCACATCCACCCTCCTGACACAGGTGCACAATGCTGTTTTAATGGAGTGTGAAGTCTGTAAATATGCTAGAATGGTCTATTTGAAGTGAAGTTGACCGTCAGAAATGCTCTGGACGTGTTGGTACCTGGTGTGCCTGTATTGCTGATTCGGCATGTGAGTCATTCTGACACAGGATGGCCTGCCAGTGCTCAGGTGTACTGCATAACCTACAGAACATTGTTGAGTTGACAAGGTTGTCAATGATCTGACTGATTTCTTTTTAGTTTAGTTTTGATTGTTTTAGCTGTATAGAAAATAGACCAAATTTAATCTCTTTCATCATT
This sequence comes from Danio kyathit, assembly GCA_903798195.1. Taxonomy (NCBI): domain Eukaryota; kingdom Metazoa; phylum Chordata; class Actinopteri; order Cypriniformes; family Danionidae; genus Danio; species Danio kyathit. Next base: position 16,130,507 of record LR812529.1, on the reverse strand, counting down.
CTGGAATCTCACAGTTTTATTTTTAGTCTTATGATTTTGCAGTTTTGTTTTCAGTTGTGTTTTTTGTTCAGTTTAAACTGTAGAAACTTGTTGAGATTATAATTTCTTTTATCACTCTTTGATCTCACAGGTTTGCTTTTAGCTTTGTTTTGTTTGTTGCTTTGCTGTGTTGTTGTTTGTTTGTTTTTTTAGTTCTGTTTTTCTTCTCATTTTAGCTTTATAGCATATTTGGTCACTATTTTTATTTCTGTATTGCCACTCAGTGATCTCAGATTTATTTTATATTTAGTTTTTAGGTTTGTTTGTAATTTTGTTTGTAGCTCTTTGGAGAATTGTAGAAACTACTTTGATGTCTCTCGTTTGTCAATGATCTGACTGATTTCTTTTTAGTTTGTTTTGCTTTTAGGTGTGTTTTTTTTTTTTTTTTTTGCTTCTTTTGTTTGTATAGCTGTATAGAAAATAGACAAATTTTAATCTCTTTCATCACTCTGAAATCTCACGGGTTTTATTTTTAATCTTGTTTATGATTTTGCAGTTTTGTTTTCAGTTGTGTTATTTGTTTAGTTTTACTAGTGTAGAAAATTGAGAATAATATGTCTTTTATGACTCCTTGATCTCACGGGTTTGCTTTTAGTTTTGTTTGTTGGTTGCTTTGCTGTGTTTTTTAGTTAAGTTTAGTTCTGTTTTTTCTTTCTATTTTAGCTTTATAGTATATTTGGTCAAAGCTATTTCTGTATTGCCACTCAGTAATCTCTGCAGGTTTATTTTTTTATTTTGTTTTTAGGTTTGTTTGTAATTTTGTTTGTAGCTCTTTGGATAATTATAGAAACTACTTTGATGTTTGTTTTTGGTTTTGATTGTTGCTTTGTTGTGTTTTTTTATTTTGTTTTAGTTCTGTAATTCTTTTCATTTTAGCTTTATAGAAAATTCTGTCAACTAGTTTAATTGTCTTTATTTTTACGCAGTGATCTCAGATTTATTTTTTAATTTTGTTTGTAGTTTTGTTTGTAGCTCTGGTTGTAGTTTCGGTCTGTAAGCTCATACAAATATAGTTTTTCACTATATTTGTTGCTTTTTTGTGTAGTTTAGTTTAGTTTGGTTTTTATTTTGGTTTAATTTAGTTTAGTTTTTCAGCTTTTTCAGTTTAGTTTTGCTCTAGATAGTTTATTGCCTCTCGTAACACTCAGTGTTGTACCCTTGCTGTTTTATTTTTGTTTTATCAAAACAAAATCATTTGTCATTTCACTGTGGGTCTGATCACCCTGTCTTATTTTGTAGTAATCACCTGTAATAATCTCAAATGAGAGTTTTTAAAACACTCAACAAGTGACACACTTTAAAGGCGTTCTTTTATCTGTTGTTTGACTATCAGGAACTGAGATCAGAGATTGACCTGGAGGTTTTGGGAAACACGGAGGGTCTGCAGATGTCCTTCACAGCTCTCTGTCAGGACGGGACCATCACACCCGGACATAAAAACTGCACCAATGTCAAAGCTGGTGATGTGGTTAGTGATTTATATATTCATTCACTCATAGTAAAACTTTAATATCTTGTAGATTAAAACAAAACTGCATTTTACTGACAAAGATACATATGTATGCATATCTATCATTGTCATTGATCTATTTTCTATTGATAATTATTTTTAAATAGTAAAATTATTTTATTCTGCATAAACTTCTTTGTTAAACCATAGTTTAAATAATATTTAAATTACCTCAACTCCAGTGGGTTTAATACTGGTACACATAATGTGTCTGGAATTTATAAAAGTTTAATGAATAAATTTGACATGGTTAAAAACTTACATTTTCTTTCTTTAATCTAATCACATAAAATTAAGACTCCTTTTACGAAATAATGATTCTCCAAGTTCAAACAGCATACAAAATTATATATTTTGAGTCCATTATGGGGTTGATACACTGAAAAAAGTGATTAGTTACTTGTGAGTAAACTAGTTGAAAGTTAGTAAAAGTTACTGTGAGTTAAAGTAAGTAAAACCCATTGCCTTAAAAGTGACAAGTTGACTTTAAAAAAAGTCACTTAAAACTTAAAAAAGTGAGTAAACCTGTTGTAACTTAACATGTCTTAACTTCATTCATTCATTTTCTTTTCGGCTTAGTCACTTTATTAATCCGGGGTTGCCACAGCGGAATAAACCGGCAACTTATCCAACACCTTTTTATGCATCGGATGCCCTTCCAGCCGCAACCCATCCCTGGGAAGCATGTCTTAACTTACTTTTTATAATTACGAACAAAATTCATTTGCTTGATAATTTTAAGTCAACTGCTTTACTCCCCTTTTTAAAATAAAGTCAAATAATCACTTTTAAAAAAAAAAAGGTTTGCTAACATTTTTCAGTAAAGTCAACTAGTCGCTTAAGTAAAGTCAAGTTTAAGTAAAGTCACCTAAAATGACTTTTGCTGCTTGTTCAAACTACTTATTTACAATGAGTTGAAAAACACAATTCTTAAGGTTTTTTTTTGGGACAACTTAATACATTTTACAAATTTAAGTGGATTGAACATAAAATAATTAAGTTAAATGGTAACACTTTACAATACGGTTCATTAGTTAATGCATTTACTAACATGAACTAATCATGAACAACACTTGTACACCATTTATTAATCATAATTGAACATTTACTAATGCATTATTAACATCCAAGTCCATGCTTGTTGACATTAGTTAATGCACCATGAGTTAACATGAACTAACAATGAACAACTGTATTTTCATTAACTAACGTTAAGTAACATGAACAAATACTGTAGTAAATGTATTGTTCATTGTTTGTTCATGTTATTAAATGCATTAAATAACATTAACTAATAAACCTTATTGTAATGTGTAACCAGTTAAATTAATAGATTTGTGTTGTTACAACTGGGGTGGACTTAATAAGCCAGTAATATTAATCATATACTGTAGCTCTTTTATCAATTTTCTACCATTTGTTGTACAAATCTGTCTACAATCATTAAGATTTTAATGTTATTACTTCTTTTCAAAACTCCCATGAATAGTGAAATGTTCCTTAACATGCAAATATTAAAATCTGACCACAAATATTGTTGTACATAGTTTGTGAACTTGTTTTTTGTTTGTGAATTTATTGTTATTTTACATTAAGAAGATAAAGGTTCCACTTAAAATACATTTTTAACATGCAGTTTATTTACATAAAGATAAACTGCAGAGAAAAAAAAATATTCATAGAGAAAGAGAATGTTTAATGCTTGGAGAGTTTCAATGCTTGGGCCCCATACATTGAATTGCTTAGGGCTCCCAAAGTCCACTCCTGGTCACAACATGAAGGAATTGTGTGGAGCCCACACTCAAAAAAATAATTTGTTTTGCTTGTTTAAACTTCTTATTTAAAAAAAAGCTGAAACAACACAATTCTTGAGATTTCATTGGGACAACTTAATTTTTTTATGTTCAATCCACATAAATTTTTTTAAACGTGTTAAGTTAACTTAAAAATTGATTTGTGTTGGGACAACATGAATGAATTGTGTGGAACCCTGCATTTTTTTACAGTGCAGCATTTTTTTCACAGTGTAGTAGTATAAATTATTATAGTTAGGAAATGTAATTTCTTTAGTTTTGCATACATAATCAAACCAGTTGATAGACAAAAATAAACCTAACCAAACAAGCTGACCATGTTTTAAAAATGTCAGCTTGAAATGTTGACAAAATGTTTTCCTTGAAAGTGATTTGAACGGTATGGTGATCTTCTCTGAAGTCTTCTTTTAATTTCCTCTCAGGTAACTTTTAATGTTACGGTAGAGATAAAAGGCTGTCTTGGTGGTCCTCGGCGGTTTTCTTTGCGGCCGGTGGGTTTCCAAGATGCCCTGGAGATCGAGCTGGAGTCTCAGTGTGTCTGTAGCTGCCATCAGACACCCGAAACCAACAGCAGCTTCTGCAGCCGAGGCCGCGGGGCGCTGGAGTGTGGAGAGTGTGTGTGTGATCCGGGTTTCGTGGGGCCGAAGTGTGAGTGTACAGAGAGCCAGGATCAAGTCAGTGACTGCAGGTGAGGACAGACTTCATGAGGGGGGATTACAGTGATTTCAGTGCCCTCCAATAATATAGACACTCTTGGTGCAATAAATATAGGCAAAGAAGGCTGTGAAAAATGAGTATTGTTTAACTTTTTGAACTTTTGCTTAAAAAAATGCTTGAGTTTGTTTTTGGATAAGTCAAGCCTGAAAAAGATAGACACTCATCCTCTTCTGGCTGATTCAGAACACTTCCAGTTGACTTAATTTTCTATATTCTTGTAAACCTGATGGTGGAAATGCCCATTCTCTTTCATTATCTATTTTGTGAAGCCACAGCTCTGAACTTTGTTTTTCTCCATTGTTATGAATGACTGAGTGAATTTGACCTGTGTTTTACCTCATATTTACACCTGTGTGATTCAGGAGGTCATGGTTGAACAATTTTCTGTGCCTACTTTCCCAGGTGTACAAAAAATGGTAATTAATGGAAATAGTATTCTATATTTTGCTCATATGAATTCATAGGGTGTGGCTGCAAAAGCGTCTGCCCTATAAAACATATGCCAAAGTAATTGGCAGATCATACCACTGTGGTGACCCCTGATAAAGCAGGGAATAAGCTGTGAGTGAGTGAATTCATAGGGGTGACAATTGTGTTGCATTTTTTTAAAAATAAAACTGAGCCATTTGCAGTTGTTTGTTCTCAATATGGGCAGATTTTATTGTAAATATTAAGTATTATATATTAAATGTTATTAAATATTTTATAAACATTGAGCAAAGGGGTAAACAATGTAAAGATTTTTTAAAGTCTTTTTACTAAGGGTGCCAATATTAGTGTAGTAGGGGACTATATTGTAACACAAGCCTGTGTGTAGCACTATACTGTATAGCCTATTAGCATGTATATAATTTAGTATACAGTTGTATATTCATGTGTTCAAGGTTTCAAAATGTTTATTTATGTAATTTCTTAGTGATTTATTATAATTACAATTGTATTAATAGTCTTAATGATGCTTACCTTTTATGTATATTCTTTGTTTTTAGTTTAAATTTAAAAAGTATTGTTATTTATTATTTAATCAATTATTTTTGACATATTATAACTAATGTTATGATATATATATATATATATATATATATATATATATATATATATATATATATATATATATATATATATATATATATATATAGCTAGCACTGACATAGTATTTCTCTGTTGGGATTTCATAATAATTAACATCAAAAAAGTCAAAGCAAAGCCAACACTACCAGAAACACTACCAGATTACTATGGTATAAATACAGCACTACAACATACAAAGAGAGAGATGGACTTAGAATGTCCCTTGCCTGTTTTATAATGATTTTCTCAGCTGTAGTTTGAAATTACGCTGAGTTTTTCACCTCTAAAGGCTTATTATGCGGTCTCTGTCACCATCTTGTGGTGGAACATGAACCGTCTTTGCTCTGCTCAGTATGACGGGCTGATGACCGTCGACTAGCTAAATCTGGGAAATTATAAATATTTAAAATAGACACTGTCCTTATAAATAAACTGCAGTTGCAATCTAAATAACTACATTCTCGCCTAAAAAAAAAGCTTCAAAAGTACATTATGTTGTCCAACAGCTGCAATATTTGTCAAACTGTAGAGCGTTTACTGATCTGCTGTCACTTAATGTTGGCGGAGTAATACACAAGGGTGAGGAGGCTGTACGAGTGCTGTTATTGCAGAATCAATCAGCCAATCATATTGGAGAACCAGACAGAACTGTTGTATAACTATAGTTTTTTTCTGAATAATGGAAAACAAATCATAAAATACAAAAATAAATGAAAACCAAAACATATTTATTCAATTTCTTTTATTTCAGATAAGGTTCAATTTATTTTAAGTAACAAACTGGTTTTAGCCAGCTATATCCCTGAACAGAAAATTTTGTGATTTTTTATTTTTTTTATGTGATTTATTTATTTTTTTTATTAAAAAGAAAAAAGTGGTAAATGGCAGTGTATTTTACCGCAGGTATGTGTGTGTGTGTGGCAGGGCTCATGAAGGTGCGGAGGTTTGCAGCGGGCAGGGCGAGTGTTTCTGTGGACAGTGCATGTGTCTGCCATCCAGTTTCGGCCGTGTGTACGGGCCGTACTGCGAATGTGACAACTTCTCCTGCCTGCGCTTCAGAGGAGAGCTATGCGGAGGTCAGTACATGCTTTTACACTGTGAGAAGAAAAGAAAGCGCTGACAGTGGGAGAGATATTTGATCTGCTGTCACACTGTGGAATGTTAATGAAAGAATAACATGCAGATAATTGGCAAAACAGTTGCTGTGCTCAAGAGGAAACGGGCGGAAGGATTTAATGTGGGCCATCTCATGTTTGTGTTTATTTATATATCCATGCTAGTGTGCGGTGTGATTTATATATACTGCATATATATATCTATATATATATATATATATATATATATATATATATATATATATATATATATATATATATATATATATATATATATATATATATATACACAGTGCTGGATAGTAGCTGATTACATGTCATTCGGATTATGTAATCAGATTCCAGGTTTAAAGGGATCGTTCACCCAAAAAATAAAAATGTCCACACCATCAAGTGGTTCCAAATTTGGATGAATTTCTTTCCTCAGAAAAAAAAGATATCCTGAAGAATGTTGGATGGTAGGGACATAGTAGTCCATAGTAGGAACAAAAATACTATGGACGTCAATGCAAGCTGCTTTTCAACATCCTCAAAATATCTTCTTTTGTGTTTGAAGAAAGAAACTTAAACAGGTTTCAAACAAGTAAAGGGTGAGAAAATGTTTCATTTTTGCGTGAACTCTCCCTTTAAGGCTAGTTTTAGACTAAATTGCATGTTTGCGCTGTCTTAGCTGAAAATAACTTGCAGTGACAGATCTCAAAATACCTCGGTGTCATGATTAGTCTCAAGTTGCACACCAGTAATGCGTAATTTTTATAAGAATTGCTTAAATATCGTAATTTAATGAAGGTGTAGTCTTGCCTTATCTCACTTTATGACTTAGATGTGAAAAATGACCAGTGCACCACTTTAATAGCAGAAAAATAACCCCAACCACATTAAAAAAATGTGGTAACTTTTATCAAATTAATTACCTAAACATTAGAAAAACCTAACAACTGAAAAAAGTTTTGAAGGCTTTATAGTTCAACGATTGTCCTTCAATTTTGACCTACCAGCTATTGTTTACACTACAAAATCTACTGGCACACTTCAACCAGTGGTGGAGCCAGAGGGGTGTCCAGGCCAACCTGGGTGCCACCCCAAAATTTTGTTTGCTGCTGGGAATTCCTGATGCTGATTGACATCTAATTTGTCTAAAGAAGTTTTTGAATTTTGCCGGCAACATTCAAGCTGTTTTCAAATCAATGGCGAGCCAAAGACAAGAGCATGGTTTCAAGTAAGACGAATAATAAAACATCATATTCCTTGTTTGCCGAGGAACGTTTATTATCCGCTGTGTAAGTTAACGAGGCACCGACGACATCATTTAACTTAATAAGATTAGAGAGATCAATTCGCTGTTTAGACAATTAACGCTAAACTTCATCTGTGCTAGTATACATGCACATTCCATGTACTGTATGTCTCTAAGCTATTATATTTAATTTACGATGCAACAAAGTGAGTAGATGATGAGTAAATTATTTTTTCATATTTAGTATTATATGTTGGTAATGAAATAGATTTGGGCTTTCTAAACACTTTCATTGTTCGTGTGGACCCCCTGAAATAGCAGTGGCCACCCCTTGGCCACCCCATGTAAAAAATTGTAGCTCCGCCACTGACTCCAACACACACACACACACACCTCCCAAAAACAAAATAAGTATCTGTTACTTAAACTTTTATGAATGCTGTCTTGTTAAAAACTTTTTACACATGCAAGTACCTTTAGCATTAGAGGTTGTTTTTTTTCATGAAAAATAGAATTTGAAGACTGAAATTTAATTTTGATGCTTTATTTTAGAGGTTTGGATGAATGGTATATACAAAATTCTAAGCCAACAGGAGGATTAAGCAAAGTCCTTAGGTGTAGCTACACTCTCAGATTAAAATGGTACAATGTTGTACCAAAGAAAATACAAACCTTGTCTTAACTTTAGTTTTTTTTTACTATTAAGTTCTAAAAATATTTACTTTCATTTTAGAGATTAATTACTCAATATAAAACCTACTTTTCTTAAATCTGATTAACTTCATGTACTATACCTCTTTGTCTTTCCTCTGCTGATGTGTGTTTAGGTCATGGTGAGTGTGACTGTGGCGAGTGTGTGTGTGACAGCGGCTGGATGGGTGAGTTCTGTAATTGCAGCACCAGTAACCGGTCGTGTGTGTCCTCGGATGGGACAGTCTGCAGTGGACGGGGCAGGTGTGTGTGTGGGACATGTGAATGCAGTGTTCTTGGAGCCTCGGGCAAACACTGTGAAAGATGCCCGACGTGTGGAGACATCTGCAGCATACACAGGTCAGCGCACACACATTTATATGGAACTGAAAAAACGATTTTCAGAATGACTGTGCAGCTCTTAAAGGCATTTGTTTTGGCTAAACGTGGTTTGAATCATTGATTGTAAACAGTTAATTATCAAAGATTAAATAAGGGAGAATAATGAGTTTTCATTTTATCTTTCTTTTTTCCCCCTCAAAACTATGGAAGACTGCAATATTATGTACAAAATAATATAAAATAGTACATATACACTCATGGGCCACCTTATTAGGTACAACTTTCTAGTACTGGGTTGGACCCCCTTTTGCCTTCAGAACTGCCTTAACCCTTCGTGGCAAAGATTCAACAAGGTACTGGAAATAGAGACCCCAGAGATTTTCGCATCACGCAGTTGCTGCAGATTTTATTGGCTGCAGATGCGAATCTCCTGTTCCACCACATCCCAAAGGTGCTCTATTAGACTAGGATCTGGTGACTGTGGAGGCCATTTGAGTACATTGAACTCATTGTCATGTTCAAGAAACCAGTCTTAGATGATTGCCCTTCACAATTATATCCTCAGAATCCTATTGTGGTGAGAAATCAGTGCTGCCAAATATGAGAACATAAATTAATATTCTCAAGAAAGCAAGTCAGATTTGTCAGAATAAAGTCACAATTTTCGTTTATTTTAAAATAGAAACAAGCTTCATACTTGCATAAACTTGTGCAACAACTTATTCTACTCAGATTTGATGTTTATATTATTTATTAAATACTTTGATAATTAAAATTAAAATTGGATTAAAATTATTTGTCATTTAAAAGTACACTTATATACTTTTAAATGCTGATTATATATATCAGCATATAATACAGACCCCGTAGTTTTTCACAATATTTTTTGTGATTTCTTTTTGCGATTTAAAAATGACTGATTTGTGGTGGTATTTCCCAGAAATTTGCAGACAATTTTACAATTAAAAAAATATATAAATATTAAAAATTATATCTTATTTACCATATTAGGTAGCCTACTATGTTTGGTGTGCAATCTGACACAATGACCAATAACCACAAATCATAAAATAAAGGCTTCTATATTTTGGTCTCTTGTCAAGACAAGATCTAAAAACAGGTCTAAAACGGTAGGGATTAAGCCAAAAGAAGGTTGTATAACTCTTATTTTTATCCACAATCTTACTTTCTCTCTCTCAGATTTTACTCCCCTGGAAACATCTGACATCAGGTACCTTACTCAGGACATGCGTTAGGGCTTCCACTACCCTAATACACCTAAAACACAGATTGCGGAAAATTTGTTCAATGGCAGGGAAGCACTTCTCTTGTAACTGCAGGAAAAGAGATAAACGAAAACATTTATTAATTTGACGCACATCATAATACCAGCTTTACATGTAAAGCGCAAATAATGTCCTTCAATTCGGTCACATCCAGCGGCCGTCATCCTTAAACCAATCTCCATCATTGTAAGCTGCTTGCGTTTCTGTCTGTTGCTCACACTTTCTTTTGCAGTCTGAAGCACATCAAACACCCAATTCATGCCTCAGGATATCTAATCCAATCTTCACATGTAAAATACTCACACTTCATTCACGTCTACTTACTGCAAAGGCTGCAAAGCACCCCCCCCCCTCCCCCCCATATAATGTTATGATTGTGAGGGCGCAGCTGAGACGTCATTTTTCGAGAGACTCAAATACATCAAATGCGCTGCGTATATAAGTCTATAAGTCATGTAAAACAATTAATTGCAAACTGAAATAAATATAATTTGATTATATGGTTTGGAATTGGATGTTTTATGAGATTATTTAAATGTTTTTGTGATTTATTGTGCATTTAAATTAAGAATTTTGCAGGATCGCTAAAATTTGTGACTTTTTGTTGATTATGCGCTGGATTCTGATAATAGTATATAGTATATATACAGTGCTCAGACATTTTGAATACATTCTGAATATAATTTTATATGTTTTAATTATAGTTATTTTACTTATGGTGAGCATTGAGCTGAGAAAAATATTTCAGCTAAAGTTTATTTAAAATAACTAAAACAGATCTTGCTTTTGAATTTTAGTTTTAGACTAATAATGTTAACTGGATGAATATTTGAGTGTTTTTATTTGATTATTAACATTAAAAAAAATTTATATAATAATGGTCATATTATTCATTATATTGTATTTTATATTCAATATATTTGGGATTAGTTAAAAGCAAATATATATTTTTTAAAAATCATATTTTTAAATTAACCAGTATTTTAGCTTATTCCGCTTCTTTCTTCACTAAAATATATTAAACAGCTACTTTGTATTTTAACTATTACACAATGAAAATCAACATATTGGCAAGATTGTTTTTCATTACTGTGTTTTTGGAGCCAGTCTTCCTTTTGTCCAGTGGCATATATGAGCACCAAAAGGCATGTGGCAGCTTTGCAGTATTGCATTTCCTTCCCAATAAAAGTCCTGTCACCCTGTGTGTCATTTGACTCTGTGATATGGAGATACAGAGAGAATGAGAGCAAAAAAAGAGAAAGCCAGCTCTAAGAAAACACTCACAAAACAGACAACTCTCTGTGGGGTTGACAGGTTTTCTAATGTTGTCTCTATGTGTCCCGCAGGTCTTGTGCTGAGTGTTTCCTAAAAGCTAAAGAGCCGTCAGATGAGTGTGCTGTAAAGTGCAGCTCTCTACACACCACCGTCAGCAATTCAACAGGTCAGAATACACTATTTTAAGGGGTGGCGATATAGCAAAAATATAATTTCATTATCAAATCAAACAATATCAAAATCAAATAACATTTCAGGAAATTTTGATTTTATCACAATTATTTGTGACGTTGACTTGCAACAATTTTGCAAGTTTTCTGAATGGTGCAACCAAACAAATTTCCTTATATTCAAAACAGATCCTTCAAATAGCAGCAAAATATCAAACATTATATATATATATATATATATATATATATATATATATATATATATATATATATATATATATATATATATATATATATATATATATTTATGTATAGTATAGTATAGTATAGTATAGTATAGTATAGTAAGTAGCTGACAGTTAGGCTCAATTGAGTGAAGATAAAAATCTTGTAAAAAATCATATACGTAAAGTATTCAGACCCCCTTATATTTTCACTCTTTGTTATTTTGCAGCTTTTTGCTAAAATCATTTTAAGTTTTTTTTTTTTCTCAATAACGTACACACAGCACCCCATATTGACAGAAAAACACAGAATTGTTGACATTTTTGCAGATTTATTAAAAAAGAAAAACTGAAATATCACATGGTCCTAAGTATTCAGACCCTTTGCTCAGTATTTAGTAGAAGCACATTTTTGATCTAATACAGCCATGAATCTTTTTGGGAAAGATGCAACAAGTTTTTCACACCTGGATTTAGGGATCCTCTGCCATTCATCCTTGCAGAGTCTCTCCAGTGTCAGGTTGGATGGCAAATGCTGGTGGCAAGCCATTTTTAAGTCTCTCCAGCGATGATCATTTAGGTTTAAGTCAAGGCTCTGTCTGGCCCATTTAAGAACAGTCACCGAGTTGTTGTGAATCCACTACTTAGTTATTTTAGCAGTGTGCTTAGGGTCATTGTCTTGTTGGAAGTTAAACCTATGGCCCAGTCTGAGGTCCTGAGCACTCTGCAGAAGGTTTTTGTCCAGGATATCCCTGTACTTGGTCGCATTCATCTTTCCCTCGATTGCAATCAGTCGTCCTGTCACTGCAGCTGAAAAACACCCCCCACACCATGATGCTGTCACCACCATGATTTACTGTTGGGTCTGTATTGGACAGGTGATGAGCAGTGTCTGGTTTTCTCCACACATACCACTTACAATTAAGGCCAAAAAGTTTTATCTTAGTCTCTTCAGTCCAAAAAAAAATCTCATCATTTTAACAAACTCAATGAGGGCATTTATGTGCCTTGCACTGAGGAGAGGCTTCCGCTGAGCCACTCTGCCATAAAGCCCGGACTGGTGGAGGGCTGCAGTAATGGTTGACTTTCTCCCATCACCTGACTGCGTCGCTGGAGCTCAACCACAGGGATCTTTGGGTTTTTCTTTACCTCTCTCACCAAGGCTCTTCTCCCCCTCTTCTTTTTGAATCTGCAAAAATGTCAACAATTCTGTGTTTTCTGTCAATATGGGGTGCTGTTCATTAGTAGGAGTTTTGATAAAACACACACACACACACACACACACACACACTTAGACACATTTATGTCTGAATGTTTGGCTACAGAGTCTCTATTTCAGGCAGGACTACTTTGGCAAGTTAAGTTGAGTTTATTGCCCAGTTATGTATGACAGTATGGTTCCTAATGGGGGTTCTCCATCCATAATTATTTGCACATACAAAAGAGTCTGCATTAACCCCTGGAACCATAACCTGAATAGTAAAATGATAAGGAACATTATATTTTAATGAACTGAGGTATCACATGGCGGGATGACTAAGCTGTTGCTTTTTGTGAAGAATGGCAGCTAGGACTTGAAGCCTTGGTAATCTGAAACAAAAAAAGACGACAGCCAGAAGGTGCACAGTACAATACTTGAAGCTTATATATGAGAGAGAGGGAGGGTATGTACCTAGACTAATAGAAGAGTGATAGTGGTTGGAGCAGCTTGTCGCCATTATGTCGACGTGGCCTGACTGTCAGGTTAGTGGGTAGAAAGGAGACGAGAACTCAAACACAGGAATAAAGTTTGGTATTTACTTACAATAAACCAAAAATAAAAGGTAACAAAATCAACCCGAAGGTAAAAAACAGACTAAAAACAAACTAGACTGGGCTGGCAAGACAGGACAGGACAGAAGCAATGTCGGAACATTAACTCTGGGTAAGCACCGATGACAAACTGGCACAGGACAGCAAACATGAGGAAGCTGTAAAGGAGAGCCAATCAAGAAAAGCAGGTGAACTGAATAAACTGATGATGTGATAACAAGGTGAGGGGGGGGACTAGACGCACACTTTCTCGTCCTTGTGTTTGTCTGCATCATGGAAGTTCAGTCCAGTCCAAAATCAAAACCACCCTGATAGAAGTGCCGAGGCCAAACGGCACACTACAGACAGACAACGTGTGCACAGGGTTCCCACACTTCCTAAAAGTATTAGAATTTTAGACATCTGGATTCAATTCTGGAAAGTACTTAAAAACAAACACAGGTCCTTGAAAGTGCTTTTAATTAAATCTGTATTGAAATTTGTTTATGGTGTTATTTCAGCAATTGTTCTGCGCTGCTGTTAAAAACAGTAAACTAAAAAATGCTAAATTCTTCATGTACAAATCTTACATTTAAATCTTGTACAAGAATGATATGACAAATAATGCTCATTTTATCAATATCTCAGAAACCACATTTGAATATTACTAGTATTGAATTTAACTCATTTTACTAAAGTTATTTAAACGACTGTTTGAGACACATTCAATCATCATTACTCTCACATATTAATGTAAATATTACATGTAAGTGAATTGTTCAGTACAGTAAGGACTTTCATGGTGCTACGTATGCTTGGTAATTTAAAAAAAGGTGTTTGATTTGAAATTAACGGTCCTGCTGTTCACGAAAGAGTGAGAACTCTGTATACACAAAGGATGAGAAGATGCACGATCTCTGGCAAGCTTGTGTCGTGTGATTTTCCAATGTGTTTACTGTATGTTGTCTGTCTGCAGCGTGCTGTTCGGTGCTGTTCGTTTGGAGAAAAAAAAGAAACTCATCGACTACTGTATATGTGTCTGTGTACATTTTTCAGGGCTTGTATTAATGTCTAGAACCCATTGGTGGCCTGCTTTACCACCACATCTCACACTCTGCATTGCACTTGGTGATGTAGAGCTTAGATGCAGCTGCTCAACCATTAAAAAAAAAAAAACATTTTATGAAACTCTCGACACCTGTTCTTGAGATCCTCTGAAGGCCACATTAAGATTGGAGGTCGGTAGCTATTGACTCTGCAGAAAGTTGTAGACTTTTGTGCGCTGTGCACTTCAGCATGTGGTGTGATTTTACGTGGCCGAGTTGCTGTTGTTTCCATTTGCTTCCACTTTGTTATAATGCCACTCAAATTTGACCGTAGAATATTTAGCAATAAGAAAATGTCCTGAATGGACTTTTTACAGATGGCAACTGATCATAGCATGCTTGAGTTCACTGAGGCAAGTGTGTAAATAAATGAGTAACAACCTGTCTTAAAAAAAAACCTTTGTGTAAGGACGTCACATTCTTTCTGACATAGATTCAAATCTTAAGTTGGCAGTTTAACAATTGAGCACAAAGCTTTATCAGTAATTCAATCACATCTCTTTAAAACGACAAAATTAAATAAATGATTTAGAAAGGAGTATTATGAGAGAGAAAGGGGATGGCAAAAAATGCTTTTCGTACTTGAATTTTTTTGTCTATTAAATATCTAAAAATTCTTAAATCTTAAATCTTAAATCATTTTTAAAGTGAAAAATATTGCTTTGTTTTCAGAAACATTGTCAAAACTAAGTCAGTTTTCCCTTAGAATAATCAAAATAATCTGCCTATTGGGTATGCAAAAAATCTTTTTTGCTTTGATATGGGTTGCAACTGAAATCTGCAGGAAGGTAGATCTCCAGGAACAGGGTTGGCCACCCCTGGACTAGACTATTCTTGGTTGCTGCTTTTTGCACCTGTTGACATCACCTGTTTCAAATCACATCATTATTTAACCAATAGGGTATATGCCAAGCTAGTGTTGTTCCCATACTGTTAAACTTCCAGTGACCTGTTATTGTGAGTTTTTTTCCATTTTATACGATTCATTTTACAGCATCGATGTTGTAATGTAATTAAAATATAATCAGTTAAATACACTTAAGCATCATTTAGTTGCTCAAGCGTAAAACGAGACAAAAAGCCGTTTACCACGCACGCGCCTGTCAGAATCGGCAGGCTAGCGCAGAAGCTCCATTGAATATACTGGAGTAAAATAAATGCTCATATTAAAAAGACATGGCGGGGAAAATGTAATTTAATGCAGTGCTTCTTGTACAATCTGAGACCCACTTTATATCGGATATCACTAAGCCAGTGGAGATCGTTAATTTTTAAAGAAAACAGAACTTAAACGTGCTGATTTTGTAATCGCATACAGTTCACCGGAACCGCTTAACCCAGGTTACTGGCAAATTAAAAGTCCTATTAGCATACTTCACATATACCCAATTTACCTGATTACTAGCCCTAAACTGCTACTGTGCCAACTTTTTTGAAATGTGTTGCAAGAATCAGAATTGGAATATGTGTTTATTTTGAAAAAATAATTAAATTAAATAAAAATCATGAGGAAAGCATTAAATAATGTTTTATTTAAAAAATGTTTTTCATTGTCTACAATGAAAAACAAGGCAAAGTAAACTCAGAAATCACTTTCATTTTTTATTTGTATTTTCCATACTGTCTCAAATTTTTCTGATTTGGGGTTGTAAAATCATGCCATATATCATGCAGCGTTCAAATAAAAATTGACATATTTTTAACTTATAAATTAAACAACATATTTTTTATAGAATTTGAGGAGAGTCGGGCAGCACTGTGCATCTTAAAGACAGAGGAGAGTTGCCTGCTGTCTTACAGCTTGGTTGCCAGCGATCACGGCAGCATCATTTACAACGCCAAGCTTAACGGTAAGATGTTTTTTTTTTCTTCATACATTAATGTACACATTTCAAAGCAATAGTTCATTCAAAAATTATGGGTTTTGTTCCAAACCTGAGTTTTTCTGTTGAACACACACACATACACAAAAAGATTTGGAAGATTGTTGAATACCAGTAGTTGTGTTTCTTACTGTGACATTTCATGGCTACCAGTTATCAGTTCATCAAAATATATTCCTCAGTGTTCAACAGCAAAAGGAAACTCAAACAGGTTTGGAACCATATGATTATGAGCAAGTAGTAAGAATTGGTACGTTTTTGGTGAACTATCGCTTTAAATTGAGTGTTAAGGGATCATACGTTCAAACAGAGCAATGTTTATATTTAACATGGTTTGTGTGTATAATTACCCAGACTGCCCAGAACCACCAAACGCACCACTGATCGCTCTGGGTGTGTGCATGTCTGTTCTCATCATCGGCATTACACTCCTTGTGATCTGGAAGTTTCTTGTTTCTGTTCATGACCGGAAAGAGGTTGCCAAGTTTGAAGCAGAAAAGGCCAAAGCCAAATGGCAGTCGGTATGATAACATTAGCAAGAGTTTGGCAGTGTGTAAAATAATGCACATTCTGTTCATGTTACTCTCTTAATGGCTCAATTTACTTGAAGTAATTGTGTGTTCAACTTGTATCCTCAGGGCACGAATCCTCTTTTCAGGAGCTCGACGTCAACGTTTAAAAATGTGACCTACAAAAGCACAGGGCACAGAAGAAGGATATTTCTTTGGGCCACTGACCAACTTGGTGTGTTAAAACACAGAATGTAGGCTTCTATTACTAGAAGCGAATACTGTTTTTTTTTTTATATTTAAATGAATTTTCTTGTACTGTCAAGTGGGACACTGTGTGTGTGTGTGTGTGTGTGTGTGTGTGTGTGTGTGTATGTGTGTGTATTATTTGTGTGCTTGTAAGGTGGCAGTAAACTTATTTTTTAAAAATGTACATCATTTAAAAAATTGTGTTGTGCTGCCTAAAAGTGCTAAAGGTACTGTTTAATATGGGCGACACTGGATCTTCTTGTTTTACATTTAGTGTTTCTTGTGGTTGTTTTAGCAAAATGTTTTTTATGTAGTCATTCATGACATTTGTGATTGATTAGTTAAGGCTGAGCCTTTTGTAATTAATTAGATATGACTAATTAAGGGCGACGCAGTGGTGCAGTAGGTAGTGCTGTCAACTCACAGCAAGAATGTCACTGGTTCGAGCCCAGGCTGGGTCAGTTGGCGTTTCTGTGTGGAGTTTGCATGTTCTCCCTGCGTTCGCGTGGGTTTCCTCCGGGTGCTCTGGGTTTCCCCCACAGTCCAAGACATGCGGTACAGGTGAATTGGGTAGGCTAAATTGTCCGTAGTGTATGAGTGTGAATGAGTGTGAGTGGATATTTCCCAGAGATGGGTTGAGGCTGAAAGGGCATCC
>LR812529.1:15991007-16112724 GCA_903798195.1 Danio kyathit | reverse complement strand
ATAAACGAAAACATTTTATTAATTTGACGCACATCATAATACCAGCTTTACATGTAAAGCGCAAATAATGTCCTTCAATTCGGTCACATCCAGCGGCCCTCATCCTTAAACCAATCTCCATCATTGTAAGCTGCTTGCGTTTCTCTGTCTGTTGCTCACTTTCTTTTGCAGTCTGAAGCCATCAAACACCCAATTCATGCCTCAGGATATCTAATCCAATCTTCACATGTAAATACTCACACTTCATTCACTTACTACTGCAAAGGCTGCAAAGCACCCCCCCCCCCCCCCCATATAATGTTATGATTGTGAGGGCGCAGCTGAGACGTCATTTTTCGAGAGACTCAAATACATCAATGCGCTCGTATATAAGTCTATAAGTCATGTAAAACAATTAATTGCAAACTGAAATAAATATAATTTGATTATAGGGTTTGGAATTGGATGTTTTATGAGATTATTTAAATGTTTTTGTGATTTATTGTCCTTTTAAATTAAGAATTTTGCAGGATCGCTAAAATTTGTGACTTTTTGTTGATTATGCGCTGGATTCTGATAATAGTATATAGTATATATACAGTGCTCAGACATTTTGAATACATTCTGAATATAATTTTATATGTTTTAATTATAGTTATTTTACTTATGGTGAGCATTGAGCTGAGAAAAATATTTCAGCTAAAGTTTATTTAAAATAACTAAAACAGATCTTGCTTTTGAATTTTAGTTTTAGACTAATGTTAACTGGATGAATATTTGAGTGTTTTTTATTTGATTATTCATTAAAAAAATTTTATATAATAATGGTCATATTATTCATTATATTGTGTTTTATATTCAATATATTTGGGATTAGTTAAAAGCAAATATAATTTTTTAAAAATCATATTTTTAAATTAACCAGTATTTTAGCTTATTCCGCTTCTTTCTTCACTAAAATATTAAACAGCTACTTTGTATTTTAACTATTACACAATGAAATCAACATATTGGCAAGATTGTTTTTCATTACTGTGTTTTTGGAGCCAGTCTTCCTTTTGTCCAGTGGCATATATGAGCACCAAAAGGCATGTGGCAGCTTTGCAGTATTGCATTTCCTTCCCAATAAAAGTCCTGTCACCCTGTGTGTCATTTGACTCTGTGATATGGAGATACAGAGAGAATGAGAGCAAAAAAAGAGAAAGCCAGCTCTAAGAAAACACTCACAAAACAGACAACTCTCTGTGGGGTCGACAGGTTTTTCTAATGTTGTCTCTATGTGTCCCGCAGGTCTTGTGCTGAGTGTTTCCTAAAAGCTAAAGAGCCGTCAGATGAGTGTGCTGTAAAGTGCAGCTCTCTACACACCACCGTCAGCAATTCAACAGGTCAGAATACACTATTTTAAGGGGTGGCGATATAGCAAAAATATTTCATTATCAAATCAAACAATATCAAAATTAATAACATTTCAGGAAATTGATTTTATCACAATTATTTGTGACGTTGACTTGCAACAATTTTGCAAGTTTTCTGAATGGTGCAACCAAACAAATTTCCTTATATTCAAAACGATCCTTCAAATAGCAGCAAAATATCAAACATTATATAATATATATATATATAATATATATATATATATATAAATAATATTATATATAATATATATATATATATTATATATATATATATTATATATATTATTATATGTATAGTATAGTATAGTATAGTAGTAGCTGACAGTTAGGCTCAATTGAGTGAAGATAAAAATCTTATAATAATCATATACGTAAAGTATTCAGACCCCCTTAATTTTTCACTCTTTGTTATTTTGCAGCTTTTTGCTAAAATCATTTTAAGTTTTTTTTTTTTCCTCAATAACGTACACACAGCACCCCATTGACAGAAAAACACAGAATTGTTGACATTTTTGCAGATTTATTAAAAAAAAAAACTGAAATATCACATGGTCCTAAGTATTCAGACCCTTTGCTCAGTATTTAGTAGAAGCACATTTTTGATCTAATACAGCCATGAATCTTTTTGGGAAAGATGCAACAAGTTTTTCACACCTGGATTTAGGGATCCTCTGCCATTCATCCTTGCAGAGTCTCTCCAGTGTCAGGTTGGATGGCAAATGCTGGTGGCAAGCCATTTTTAAGTCTCTCTTTAAGGCTCTGTCTGGGCCATTTAAGAACAGTCACCGAGTTGTTGTGAATCCACTACTTAGTTATTTTAGCAGTGTGCTTAGGGTCATTGTCTTGTTGGAAGTTAAACCTATGGCCCAGTCTGAGGTCCTGAGCACTCTGCAGAAGGTTTTTGTCCAGGATATCCCTGTACTTGGTCGCATTCATCTTTCCCTCGATTGCAATCAGTCGTCCTGTCACTGCAGCTGAAAAACACCCCCACACCATGATGCTGTCACCACCATGATTTACTGTTGGGTCTGTATTGGACAGGTGATGAGCAGTGTCTGGTTTTCTCCACACATACCACTTACAATTAAGGCCAAAAAGTTTTATCTTAGTCTCTTCAGTCCAAAAAAAAACTCATCATTTTAACAAACTCTATGAGGGCATTTATGTGCCTTGCACTGAGGAGAGGCTTCCGCTGAGCCTCCTGCCATAAAGCCCGGACTGGTGGAGGGCTGCAGTAATGGTTGACTTTCTCCCATCACCTGACTGCGTCGCTGGAGCTCAACCACAGTGATCTTTGGGTTTTTCTTTACCTCTCTCACCAAGGCTCTTCTCCCCCTCTTCTTTTTGAATCTGCAAAAATGTCAACAATTCTGTGTTTTCTGTCAATATGGGGTGCTGTTCATTAGTAGGAGTTCTGATAAAACACACACACACACACACACACACACACACACACACACCACACACACACACACCCACCACCACACACTTAGACACATTTATGTCTGAATGTTTGGCTACAGAGTCTCTATTTCAGGCAGGACCACTTTGGCAAGTTAAGTTGAGTTTATTGCCCAGTTATGTATGACAGTATGGTTCCTAATGGGGGTTCTCCATCCATAATTATTTGCACATACAAAAGAGTCTGCATTAACCCCTGGAACCATAACCTGAATAGTAAATGATAAGGAACATTATATTTTAATGAACTGAGGTATCACATGGCGGGATGACTAAGCTGTTGCTTTTTGTGAAGAATGGCAGCTAGGACTTGAAGCCTTGGTAATCTGAAAACAAAAAAAACGACAGCCAGAAGGTGCACAGTAATATACTTGAAGCTTATATATGAGAGAGGAGGGTATGTACCTAGACTAATAGAAGAGTGATAGTGGTTGGAGCAGCTTGTCGCCATTATGTCGACGTGGCCTGACTGTCAGTTAGTGGGTAGAAAGGAGACGAGAACTCAAACACAGGAATAAAGTTTGGTATTTACTTACAATAAACCAAAAATAAAAGGTAACAAAATCAACCCGAGGGTAAAAAACAGACTAAAAACAAACTAGACTGGGCTGGCAAGACAGGACAGGACAGAAGCAATGTCGGAACATTAACTCTGGGTAAGCACCGATGACAAACTGGCACAGGACAGCAAACATGAGGAAGCTGTAAAGGAGAGCCAATCAAGAAAAGCAGGTGAACTGAATAAACTGATGATGTGATAACAAGGTGAGGGGGGGACTTCCCGGTAAACTCCCGGAATTTCCCCGCCCCCCGCTCCTCAGCATTTTGGTACAGTCCGAGCTGAAACTTGGCGCTTGTGCTCTTCCGGTGACGGTCGCGCGCTACAGTTCGCGCGCCCCCCCATCCCTCCCTAAACCTCTCACTCCTCCCGCTCCCCGCTTCGTCAGTTTGCGCTAGTATTGCCAATTTAGACGGACAAACTTTCAAAAAAGCGACTAGCGACCAATCTAGCGACTTTTTTGTGTGTTACTGGCGATCTTTTATATACTGGTCGTTTGTCCATTACTGTACCGTCCCTACTCTTCTCAACGAGCCTCCCCTGCAGCCTGAGAGCAGAGCACCTCTCAGCGTACCGACGGCAAATGATTAAGAACAGGTGGCGGTTTGAAGGTATTTCCCTTGTACAGTCAACCCGATCTGCTTCTCCTTTATTTTAACAATTGATTTGACCGTTTATTCTTGTTGCACAATCAGAGATGTTTTAAGTGAGAGTTTCAGAACTGTCTGAGTATATTACGTCTGAGAGATTACTGCAAATTCCCTACTCATCTATAATGATATACTGTATTCAAACAGCAATACATTTAGTTAAATTGACAAGCTTACATAAAGCGTAGTGCGAATATAAAATACCCCATTTATTTACCATAGGCTGTTAAACAAACAAATGGTAGAACGCGATGACGTCAGTAATATGCAAATTAGCGTATGACGTAGTAGAATTTTTTTGTCTATTAAATATCTAAAAATTCTTAAATCTTAAATCATTTTTAAAGTGAAAAATATTGCTTTGTTTTCAGAAACATTGTCAAAACTAAGTCAGTTTTCCCTTAGAATAATCAAAATAATCTGCCTATTGGGTATGCAAAAAATCTTTTTTGCTTTGATATGGGTTGCAACTGAAATCTGCAGGAAGGTAGATCTCCAGGAACAGGGTTGGCCACCCCTGGACTAGACTATTCTTGGTTGCTGCTTTTTGCACCTGTTGACATCACCTGTTTCAAATCACATCATTATTTAACCAATAGGGTATATGCCAAGCTAGTGTTGTTCCCATACTGTTAAACTTCCAGTGACCTGTTATTGTGAGTTTTTTCCATTTTATACGATTCATTTTACAGCATCGATGTTGTAATGTAATTAAAATATAATCAGTTAAATACACTTAAGCATTCATTTAGTTGCTCAAGCGTAAAACGAGACAAAAAGCCGTTTACACGCACGCGCCTGTCAGAATCGGCAGGCTAGCGCAGAAGCTCCATTGAATATACTGGAGTAAAATAAATGCTCATATTAAAAAGACATGGCGGGGAAAATGTAATTTAATGCAGTGCTTCTTGTACAATCTGAGACCCACTTTATATCGGATATCACTAAGCCAGTGGAGATCGTTAATTTTTAAAGAAACAGAACTTAAACGTGCTGATTTTGTAATCGCATACAGTTCACCGGAACCGCTTAACCCAGGTTACTGGCAAATTAAAAGTCCTATTAGCATACTTCAACATATACCCAATTTACCTGATTACTAGCCCTAAACTGCTACTGTGCCAACTTTTTTGAAATGTGTTGCAAGAATCAGAATTGGAATATGTGTTTATTTTGAAAAAATAATTAAATTAAATAAAAATCATGAGGAAAGCATTAAATAATGTTTTATTTAAAAAATGTTTTTCATTGTCTACAATGAAAAAACAAGGCAAAGTAAAACTCAGAAATCACTTCATTTTTATTTGTATTTTCCATACTGTCTCAAATTTTTCTGATTTGGGGTTGTAAAAATCATGCCATATAATCATGCAGTGTTCAAATAAAAATTGACATATTTTAACTTATAAATTAAACACAAGATTTTTTATAGAATTTGAGGAGAGTCGGGCAGCACTGTGCATCTTCAAGACCGAGGAGAGTTGGCCCTGCTGTCTTTCAGCTTGGTTGCCAGCGATCACGGCAGCATCATTTACAACGCCATGCTTAACGGTAAGATGTTTTTTTTCTTCATACATTAATGTACACATTTCAAAGTAAGTTCATTCAAAAATTATGGGTTTTGTTCCAAACCTGAGTTTTTCTGTTGAACACCACACACCATACACAAAAGATTTGGAAGATTGTTGAATACCAGTAGTTGTGTTTCTTACTGTGACATTTCATGGCTACCAGTTATCAGTTCATCAAAATATATTCCTCAGTGTTCAACAGCAAAAGGAAACTCAAACAGGTTTGGAACCATATGATTATGAGCAAGTAGTAAGAATTGGTACGTTTTTGGTGAACTATCGCTTTAAATTGAGTGTTGTGGGATCATACGTTCAAACAGAGCAATGTTTATATTTAACATGGTTTGTGTGTATAATTACCCAGACTGCCCAGAACCACCAAACGCACCACTGATCGCTCTGGGTGTGTGCATGTCTGTGCTCATCATCGGCATTACACTCCTTGTGATCTGGAAGTTTCTTGTTTCTGTTCATGACCGGAAAGAGGTTGCCAAGTTTGAAGCAGAAAAGGCCAAAGCCAAATGGCAGTCGGTATGATAACATTAGCAAGAGTTTGGCAGTGTGTAAAATAATGCACATTCTGTTCATGTTACTCTCTTAATGGCTCAATTTACTTGAAGTAATTGTGTGTTCAACTTGTATCCTCAGGGCACGAATCCTCTTTTCAGGAGCTCGACGTCAACGTTTAAAAAATGTGACCTACAAAAGCACAGGGCAACAGAAGAAGGATATTTCTTTGGGCCACTGACCAACTTTGTGTGTTAAAACACAGAATGTAGGCTTCTATTACTAGAAGCGAATACTGTTTTTTTTTTTATTATTTAAATGAATTTTCTTGTACTGTTCAAGTGGGACACTGTGCGTGTGTGTGTGTGTGTGTGTGTGTATGTGTGTGTATGTATTTGTGTGCTTGTAAGGTGGCAGTAAACTTATTTTTTAAAAATGTACATCATTTTAAAAATTGTGTTGTGCTGCTAAAAGTGCTAAAGGTACTGTTTAATATGGGCGACACTGGATCTTCTTGTTTTACATTTAGTGTTTCTTGTGGTTGTTTTAGCAAAATGTTTTTATGTAGTCATTCATGACATTTGTGATTGATTAGTTAAGGCTGAGCCTTTTGTAATTAATTAGATATGACTAATTAAGGGCGACGCAGTGGTGCAGTAGGTAGTGCTGTCAACTCACAGCAAGAATGTCACTGGTTCGAGCCCAGGCTGGGTCAGTTGGCGTTTCTGTGTGGAGTTTGCATGTTCTCCCTGCATTCGCGTGGGTTTCCTCCGGGTGCTCTGGTTTCCCCCACAGTCCAAAGACATGCGGTACAGGTGAATTGGGTAGGCTAAATTGTCCGTAGTGTATGAGTGTGAATGAGTGTGAGTGGATATTTCCCAGAGATGGGTTGAGGCTGAAAGGGCATCCACTGCGTAAAAACGTGCTGGATAAGTTGGTGGTTCATTCCGCTGTGGCGACCCCAGATTAATAAAGGGACTAAGCCGAAAAGAAATTGAATGAATGACTAATTAAGATTTTGCTGGATCAAATGTAAAAAAAAAAGTCTGTCTGTATTTGTTTTGTAATATATTTGATGGTTTTTCATGTAGAGTCTCATTATTTGTCTCTGAATGCACAGCTTTGCATATGGCTAAGCCTTTAAGGCTGCAATGGGATTCAAATAATTAAGTTTACTCTTTTTTTAAGAGTTCAGATAAAAAAGCCTCTAAATGACATCTGAAAGTTTTTTAAATTTTTCATAGACAACTTTATGTGCGTTATTATGTGTTTTATGTGCTTTATGTGCAGTATTTTCACTTTTGTAGTTTTTTTTATTGCCTTCCGTGAAAACAGAACAGAAATATAGGAGGCAGAGTAAAATGTTCATTTGTTTTGATGGAACTTTTCAATTGTAATTCATACTTTAATGCTTTTATAAAGCTTCACACAGAATCAAACAGTGGATTACAAGCCACTTCAGATGCCTCTTCTGTGCCGCATTTGTGGTTCAGTGATTTAAGACATAACCTGTTTATTGAATGGAACATTTAACATGAATTGATCATTTTGACTACATATCTGGCAGCATGGTGGTGCAGTGGGTAGCACGATTGCCTCATAGCAAGCAGGTCGCTGGTTCGAGCCTCGGCTGGGTCAATTGGCGTTTCTGTGTGGAGTTTGCATGAAGGCATGTGTCCGGTTTCCCCCACAAGTCCAAAGACATGCGCTATAGGTGAATTGGGTAGGCTAAATTGTCCGCAGTGTATGTGCGTGAATGAGTGTGTATGTTTCCCAGTGATGGGTTGCAGCTGGAAGGGCATCCGCTGTGTAAAACATATGCTGGATAAGTTGGCAGTTCATTCCGTTGTGCCGACCCCAGATTAATAAAGGGACTAAGCCGAAAAGAAAATGAATGAATGACTACATATCCTGTGTAAATGCATTCAGGATGCTTCATGAAGCTGTGTGAATTCAAGATTTGTTGGAATATACAGTAAACCCCTTCAGAGGCAGTTTCCATTTCCACTTCATTTCGCAGTGCAGTGACTTAAAGCAATCGGTGTAGAGCAATTTCAATGAACATTTAATATAATTATTGCAATACTGTACCTATTTATGAGGCTTTCTGATAGATTAAATAATGTAAATGGATTTTTTTGATGGAATATAAGCCAGCACAGTGGGTAGCACAATAGCCTCACAGCAAGAAGGTTGCTGGTTCGAGCCCAGGCTGGGTCAGTTGGCATTTCTGTGTGGAGTTTGCATGTTCTTCCCATGTTCGCATGGGTTTTCCCCACAAGTTCAAAGACATGTGCTGTAGGTGAATTGGGTAAGCTAAATTGGCTGTAGTCTATGTGTGTGATTGTGCATGGGTGTTTCCCAGTGATGGGTTGCAGCTGGAAGGGCAGTCGCTGCGTAAAACATATGCTGGATAAGTTAGTGGTTCATTCCGCTGTGGCGACCCCTGATGAATAAAGGTACTAAGCCGAAAAGAAAATGAATGAATATAAGCCACTTTCTGTACTGTATTAGTAACTCTGGTTACTTTGCTTGTGTAAATGCACCAAATGGTGTAAATTTACCCTTTTCATGGAATTAAAGCCACTCAGTCCAGTGACTTAAAACAATCTGTTTGTTTAATGGAACATTAAATTATAATTATTGCTATAATCTAGCTATGTAAGCAGTATAATGACTCTGGGTTGACTAAAAACCACCTCAGATGTGGCAGTGATTTAAAACACAATTTCCACATTTACTGGAACATTTAAACAGTACATTTGCCTCTTCATGGAAATTAAGCCACTTCAGATGTGCAGTGATTTTTTTCAGTGAAGATTTAACACATTTATTGCTTCTTGGGCCAAGATTTAACATTATTGTTAGCTGAATATAGGCCACTTCAGATGCAGCTTCTGTGCACCTTTTTTTAAGTGCAGTGATATAATCTGTAGATTTAATCTGACATCCTGTGTAAATGTATTTAATATGCTTTGCACAGAATTAAACCGTGTTAATCCACCTTTTCATTGAATACAGGCAAGGTCATTTAGATTCTGAATATGTGCAGCATTTCAGTGATTTAAAACATATTTCTATCTATAACCTTAACACTATTTAATGGATGATTTAACATTATTATTGATAGCCTATATTTTGACTAGTTATCCTGTCTAAATGCAAAAACCTGAAATTTATTTGTTTTTTCTCTTAAAATGAGCATTTTCTCAGCCTCCTATGTTTATATTCAGGTGGTTCACATTAAAGGCTTTGAACAAATCTACTCTATCCCATAAAGTAAAACTACCTACACGTAGGAATGTGATAATATCCTCATTTTAGAAAATCATTTCAGATGGCACTTGGAGGTTTATGCATCTGAACTCTTTAAATGCTTTCCAATGCTTTGTGCAGAATTAAAATGTTTAGATGTACTGCAGTGACTTGAACATAAGCTTTATACTTAAAGGAACATAAATGTAGCCTACGTATTGCTATACCTTTGTACGTTTTTATACGATTAAATGAAGGAGAGATTTGTGAAACACTGTACGCGCGCGACGCGACGCAACTGGAATCTGCGCTTCTTCCTGTCAGCGTCCAAATTAGTTCGCGTCGCGTTCAGAACAGACGGGCTGTAAACGGAGAAGGAATATTTTGCCTTTTTACTGCCCCTAAGAGACCGTGACGTAGAGAATCCAAAAACTTGCGGAAAGTGTGTGGAAAAACAGGCTGCCGTCTGTGCAGCGCGCTCATCTCCTGTGGAAATGCGAGGATATACTAAAACTCTTCAAGTTCGCTTCCATGAAGCGTTTTCTGTCCTTTATATGCTGATTTATGTCAGTAATGTCGCTCTTGCTGCTGCGGAAGTGTCGGACAAAACTGAAGTTTGGGACAAAACTCAACTTCTCGAAGTGTACAGTAAGTGCAGTCGGCCTGCGCGACATGTCTGTATATTTTTGAAACGATGCTTTGCATGAGCGCGTGGGTTTGGTCAAGATCAAGAGTTATGAAGATGAAGAAGACTGTGGTCTGCAGATTACATTAGTATGTAGAGCGCATAGTCCAGCTCTTCCCTTTGAAAACCTGACCGTGTGTCATTCCTCTATTAAGATTACCATACACAGACTCTTTCTTTCCCAAGCGAGAGGACTGGCAAAATAGGATGAATAGTTGGGTTTAAAGACTTACACAAACTGCTGCCCAGTAGACTTTTTGTTTTAGTACAAGTTAATTTGCTGCACACAAACAAACCGATAGGCGGCTGCTCATCACATGACACAACACGAAAGTCAGTATTCCGTACGCTTTTTAACAGCTAAATAAAACGAGGGAACCTTTTACAGCGTTTGTTTGTACGGGCATACACACCAAAGATGAAAAAGTTAGAGTTCATAGAACACACGCTGACCTAAATTGTGACAACATGAACCAACAGCAGACACAATCTAACTTTCTAATATAACTTTAAAGGCAGATAATTTACACACACACACACAAAAAAAAACACTATGTGACTATCTTCAGTAGAACATTAAATACGTTTTTAGCACAAAGTATAGTCCTTAGTTGTAAGTTAACCTCATCATCACCTTGAATATAATTCTAAAGTAACAAAAATATAATACATTGAGGTCTACAGGTATATAATGTTTGTCTGTGCAAGAAACATAATTAAAAATATATATGTATCAATATCAGCAACCAGTCCTGGGGTTATGACAGTCTGTCAACATCCAGTTGCATAATGACAAATATAGCCTATTCAAAGTAGCCTAACTCGAGCAGATTTTTTTTTAAAGTAACTAGTCAAGTACTTCTTCATTTACAAGAAAATATCAGAGTTAAAAAAAAAAAAAAAAAAAGTAATGGCAGTTGCTTTGTTTTCCCATGTGTTGACTCATCCTTTTTTCATATTATTACAAACTAGCAAGCTCAGGCCAGATGAAAAAAAGGTTACAAAAACATAATGCATTATACTTTCCTTAAAAAGTAACACATTTCTAAAAGAAGTAAGGCAAGATTGTAATATGTTACATTAAAAACTAACTTTCCCCAACACACTTGGACACAAACTCATATGTAAATTTAAGTAGTTTTTTTATTATATATCTTCCACTTAAGGGGAAAAAGTCACCTACATCTTGAATGGCCTGATGGTGAGTGAATTAACAGCACATTTTCATATTTGCACATAGTACGAATGAATGAAACCACAAAACTTTGACAGGAAACTACAGAAAAAGATGAAGACATCCAAAAATATATTGACAGTTTGCTTGTAAATTTTTACTTAATCATTTGTCTCCATCTGACTTCATTATATTTATAACACTTATAGCTTAAGTGACTCTTGAATGAATATAGTGTAGTTTCATTATTTAACATAAAAAATGTCAGCTAAAGAAGCCAATTGTTTTAAATATTTTTTTTTAATTTCACACAAAATCTATATTTAAAGAAAGAGTAAAGCAAAAATGAGTACATCCTGACACATTTCTTAGAAAAACACTCCCCCCCTTTTTTTTTAATTAATACTTAATACAATAATATGAATTTTCTTTTTTGTTTTACATAAAATTGGTCAGCACCAAAGGAAAGATTTAGTCTATTGTAACAAAAATATGAGTACAATCCATTGGGTTAGGACATTCAGTAAAATAGTCATTAATGGGGAAAAAATCAAGGTAGCCACACAATATTAATTATCTGTCAAACTGGCAGCCTAACTTTCTAGTTTTCACTGACTTGAGCCAAAATGAAGTAAATGAAAGCCTTTGACAGCAGGTCGTCTAGATGAAGACCACAGTCAGAGAAGCTGTTTTTTCTAAATTCCTGATTTCCAGATTATCGCATCTTTACAATATCACAAACATATTCAAGTGCCCCACAAAGACTGGTCATTCACAAAAAACAAATGCTTGACAGGACAGAATAATGAAGACACAAAAAAAGACTTTTGCTGCTTGTTCGAAATACTTATTTAAAATGAGTTGAAACAACACAATTCCCAAGTTCTTAAAGGGAACTTAATTTTTTATTGTTCAAGCCACTTAAATTTTTTACAGTGTTGTTGTCGGGCGTAATAATTTTTGCAACGCGTAATTTAAATTTAAATGTAATTATTTTTTCATATCCTAAAGATGTTCAGTGACTACACTTTCATGTTAATGAATTGAAATGTTTAACAAAACAGTTGAATACAAATGCAGCTATACATATCTATATTCAATGAAATATTTATAGACCATTTTGAGGCATGTAAACAAAAACAATGGTCCTAACGTATTTTCTGTTTTACATTTTTAATTTCTATAGTGTCTGAGAATCCAAAAAGAGCCACATATTGATAAATAATATTATGACAGCCGTTTTAACAATAAGTTATGATTGCATTGCCTCTTGTTACAGTTATGAAATAGTTTGATAACAAGCAGGAAAGGTTCATGGGCCAATATCACCACATTGAAATGGTCTATAAAAATCTTAGTTTTCAACACTGTACAAAATTTCAGTGTTCCACACAATTCATTCATGTTGCCCCAACAGAAATCAATTAAGTTAACTTAAAAAATGTAAGTGGATTGTACATAAAACAACCACTTTGTCCCAAAACAATCTCAAGAGTTTCATTGTTTCAGCTCATTTTAAATAAGTAGTTTGAACAAGCAGCAAAATCTTGAAAGTGAAAAAAAGTTAAAGTGGTGTAGGCATTTATGCTAGGCACTCTATGTACATTCATTCATTTTCTTTTCGCCTTAGTCTCTTTATTAATCAGGGGTCACCACAGCGGAATAAACCGCCACTGTACACTGTAAAAAATGCTGGGTTTCACACAATTCCTTCATGTTGTCCCAACACAAATCAATTCATTTAACTTAACCTAATTAAAAAAATAAAATAATTAGGTTGTCACAAACAAGCCTCAAAGATTGTGTTGATTTAGCTCATTTTAAATAAGTAGTTTGAACAATCAG
The DNA here is from genome assembly GCA_903798195.1 of Danio kyathit. Taxonomy (NCBI): domain Eukaryota; kingdom Metazoa; phylum Chordata; class Actinopteri; order Cypriniformes; family Danionidae; genus Danio; species Danio kyathit. The sequence goes on along the minus strand of LR812529.1, from coordinate 16,099,623 downwards.
AAACAAAAAGGTAAAAAAAAATGTATGCCATTTATAAATAGATCAAGTAAGGACCAAGATTCACTGAAAAAAATGATGTCTGCAAAATTGTTACAAACAATTTATGTGTTGAATTTACACAAGCAAATTAAATTTAGTAATGTTCAATTTAATTTGTTTGTTTAAATTTAGCCCAAATAAATTGTTTACAACCACTTAACTTAAAAAGAAAAATGTAAATTCAAGGAATCATCTTTTCATTTTTTTCAGTGTTCTTCATCATGTTTTATATTTCCATCAGTGGTGGAAAGAGTACTAAAAAAATCATACTCAAGTAAAAGTACCATTACTTGCCTAAAAATGTAGTGCAAGTAGAGTAAAAGTATCTGTTGTAAATATTACTCAAAGTATGAGTAAAAAGTAGACCTTTTAAAAGTACTCAAGAGTAGTGAGTATTATGCTGTCAAAAGCTGATATGTTTACATGTAATTTGTGCATCTGTGTGTAAACGTAACATTCTGTAGTGCATTTAGTTATTGCCCAGCAGGCACACAACATCATGAGACATTAATATTAGCTTAGATTTAGGTTGTATTGTGAGGTGACTAACATTAATTCTCAACCTAGCAGCTAAGGACAACGTTATTTTGATGTCAAATAATGATGTCAAATGACGTTGATATTTGGTTGCTCTTAGGTTGTTAGAAAGTGACCAAAATCCAACGTTGAGCCAACATCTTAAACCAACGTCATATATGATGTCAAATACTGACATTTATTCATCAGGTACGGCAACCAAAATCCAACGTCTGATAGATGTCATAGGGGTAACGTTCACACAATGTCAAGCTGTAACATCTTTAGACGTTGATATTTGGTTGGTTTGAGGTTGAACATCGGCCATTGACATTGGCCTGACGTTGAGTTCTGACGTCAACCCGATTTTCATTTCCAAACAAAATGCAAAGTCCCCATGACGTTAAGATTCAACGTAAATCAGACGTCATGTTAACGTCCTGTGCCTGCTGGGTGTTTAAGGCCCTTTCAGTCATCATACAGTAAACATCTGTCATCTTCTCATCAGTGACATGAATCTAAACAGTCTCTGGGTCATTGCTTGTAAAGATTTTGAACATCTTTATGGACACTTTTAAAACAGTTTGCTGCAATTCTAAAGTGCACACATCTTGAGGTAGTTCATTATGATGTGATTTACCTTCTACGGTATGAGTGATTTGATTGGACATGAATCTCAGGACTGATTTTTCTAATCCCCATGGACGAGAAAAATAAAGTAGTTACTGCAGGTTGAAAGAAAGTAGTGGAGTAAAAGTACAGATACTGCACTAGAAATGTACTCAAGGACAAGTAAAAGTACACATTTTTAAAAGTACAATTCCTGAGAAAAACTACTTAATTACAGTAATTTGAGTATTTGTAATTAGTTACTTTACACCACTGATTTCCATATTATCCCAAAACCTATCAAATCTGGCAGATAATACAGTATATACTGCAAAAGTGTGACCCATGCTGAAAGACACAGTGGGTTACTGAATTTTGTCCAACATGGAGCCTGATTTTTTACAGACCCAGTGCATTTACATTTACATTCACTCATTTGGCTGATGCGTTTAATTCAAAGCGGCTAGCATTGCATTCCAGTTATATTCATCATTCTGTGCTTTTCTTGGGAACCGGCATTGTGAGCCACCCTGCTGGCTATATACAGGGTGAACTGAGGTCAGAACATATAAACACACACCTACACCCTCACTTAAACTGGTATCAACACGTTCTACATACCCCATTTGGGTCATGCAGTTCCAGAGAATTTTATGATCTCACATAGCAAATAATTAATCTGTCACTAACATTTTTGAGATTGTGGAATGCGCCCAGTTTTATTTTAAGAAGGAATGCAGGTAGAGTTGGACACTTTCACATTAAATTGAATTTTTGTGTTTGTGGAAAAACAAAGGAAATACTTTCCACTGTTTTTATACAATATCAGTCAGAGAGGTTTAAATTGACACTTGAGCACAGTGACGTTCATTTTATGCAATGCATTTTTTTGAACATATAAAGCTACTGGGGGAAAGTAAATATATTATTTTGTACATTTGATTTATTCACATAATATTTTGTTTTATTTATATTGTTTTATTAAGTAAACTACCGATGACATTTCTTCTGAATTTAAAATATAAATGCTGTAATTTAGGGCATTATTTAAATGCATAATAAGGGGTCATATTTTCAGACATGTTTAGTTTCGTTTTCAGCCAACACAATACCAATGATTTCAATTAAAAAGAGTTTCTCAAAAGAGTTTAATCTTGGAAAAATCTCTTAATTTTAATGATGAGCCCAGGTCTTACTGTAAATAAAATCTTTTTTTCTTTTTTTTAAAACTAGAACTACCAAGGCAGTCATTTTGACTGTTTTTAAATTTTGTCAAAATAAAACCCATATACAGTAACTGTAGCAACCTGCATTTTCGTTAATGTGTGCTTAATTTATTCTAACATTCTTGTTCTGTTAAAAAGAACCAAACTTAGAAGACTTCCGTGTTTTGGCTTCTCTTTTACAGTTAAATATTACAAAACGTATATCGTAAAATATAATGATGGACATTCAAAGCTTTACTATAAAATGAATAATTCTGGTCCACTTTCAAAGCTGTTGTAAAATACTGTAGAAATGTATAACTGTGATTGTTGCTTGGAAATTATTCCACCATCAGTGCTGAGCTAAGACATTTTTATTGACTTAATTTTATTTTGTGAAACCTCGCCATGTATATAGAATAATATACAGTTAAAGTCAGAATTATTAGCCCCCCTGTTTATTTCTGTTTAACGGAGAGAAGATTTCTTTAACACATTTCTAAACATAATAGTTTTAATAACTCATTTCTAATAACTGATTTATTTTATCTTTACCATGATGACAATAAATATTATTTTACTATATATTTTTTTAAGACACTAGTATTCAGCTTTGTGTGTCATTTAAAAGCTTAACTAGGTTAATTAGGTTAACTAGGCAGGTTAGGGTAATTAAGCAAGTTATTGTATAACGATGGTTTGTTCTGTAGACTATCGAACAAATATAGCTTAAAGAGGCTAATAATTTTGACTTTAAAATGGTTTTTAAAAAATTAAAAACTGCCAAAATAAAACAAATAAGACTTTCTCCAGAAGAAAAAATATTATCAGACATATTGTGAAAATGTCCTTGCTCTGTTAAACATCATTTGGAAATATATATAAAAAAAAAAAATTCAAAGCGGGGCTAATAATTCTGACTTCAACTGTATAACGTATATTATATTGGAATAACCGGTTATATTGTTTTATAAATGCAATAAGCCATGTGAAGCCGTGGTTTACAGTGAATTTTTTCTACAATAAATTTTTTGATAGCCTTTGAGAATCTCAGATGTGTGCACATTTCTGTTTTTTGGTTACAGTGAATTTACAACAGTTGGAGCAGAGTGCCTAAAATTCCCTTAACTGCTATGTTTTCTTTTTTCTAAAACTTCAGTGGATGAATATAAATATGAAATAAATGACATTCGGTAGAGTCTAGTACAAATGCTTCAAAATGGTATATTTGAGTAGTTCTAGAATACTGGTACATATACACTGTAAAAACATGCAGCTGCCTTAAATATTTTAGTTAAATCAACTTAACTTTTCCAGTCATCTCAACATACACCAATCAAATGACCAAAAATAACAAGTTAAATTTGTAGTTGAAAAAAATTTAGTTGAGACCTGATAAACTTGTTAAAATAAATTAAAGCAACATAAAATATTTGTTGTCTTGCCTTTTTGTTCTATACTAGTGTCACTAGTGTGGTGTTAAAAGCATGTGAGTCAAAAATGAAACCTTTTGCCTATAACTTTTAAAATAAAATAGGGGTTAAAATAATGTAAATAGTGTAAACTCCTCTAAATATATTTGTAATAACAAATGGAACCATATGTTTATTTGAACCTGTACTTAATATATATATATATAAAAGAATAAGTGAAACTTTAAACAGTGAACAAACGTCTTGCCCAAAAACAGGTAAAACCATGTGGTTGTAAGGGTAGTAGTAAAGGTTAATAAATAAAAACATTTTCTAAATAATTAGTACTTTTCATTGTAATGATTCTTGTTCTAAATATGCCTGACAAGCTTTTTTAAAGCTATTGTTTTGCTGAATGACATTTTAGTGGGTTTCTTCAATAAATCATAATTATTTGTTATTTTGTTAGTCATTATTTGTTGAGATTTATTCTAATACAAATATATTTTAAAAAACGTTTTTTTTTTGTTGCTGTTTTTGTTTACTTGAAAACACTTTTTCATCTTTTTACTCATGTAAAGATCTTAAGCAATATTTAAAATTATACTATATATTGAAGGATTAAGCCATTTTATTAATTTATTATTATAAATCTAATTAATATTAATAAAAATCATCAAAACATGTTATATTCTTTACCAGTATTGATATCTTAGCATATACTAATATTCTCATTCCCAGCATAAGCAAAATAAAAAATGCCTCTACCAGATGAGAAAATCCTATACTTCCTAGTCAAATTCCTGCTCTGCGACGTATGGAGAGGATAATGCGTGCCTTCCCTTTGAACTTTTACAATACTGTGTGTGTGTGTGCGTGTGCGTGTGCGTATGTGTGTGTGTGTGTGTGTGTGTGTTTGACTGATGGAGAAAATCTTTGTCTTTGGCCCGTATCTTCAATTACTCGTTCGTGTCAACGCCCACAAAAGACCCTCAGCCCTGTCGGCTCTGAGAACCCTGAAATATTAAGCCCCATTTTGTTGAGGTGAAACTGGAGATATCAGCTCTATCTTTCTATCTGTTGGCTGCATAATCAGACCTGTCTGATACCTCAGTGCCTCTGAATGGCTTTGAATCTCCAATATCACTTGCCTTTATAATCTAACATGACTCTGCATGTAAATGGCTATATAATACTTCGAAAGAAAGATTTTTCCCACTGGTCAAAAAACCCCAAAAACCTATAGCCTTATAGCTGCCCAAGAGTTGTTCACTGTAAAACCGAACAATTAAATTCATTAAATGAGTTAATTAAACTCAAATATTTAAAAAGTTATTTGTGCTTAATAGAAACAAGTTACATACATACATTTTTCACATTGTAATAATAAGATGAACTTAATCTGACTATAAGTAAAAGATTTCTTGTTCCCAGTATGCTTTGTGTCAGAGTTGTTCTGTGCGTTTCTGTAAAATATTAACAGATTAATAAGTTAATATAATTAATTTTGTGCTGTTTTAGGGATTCACTGAGGTTCTGTTATGTTGACATTCATAAGGTTATCATTGTAGTGAAGTATAGAGCCTGTTTTTTTTTTTTGGTTATGGATGGGGGAAAAATTAAAGGGATAGTTCACCCAAAAATATAAATTCTGTCATTATGTGGTCCACTTTATGCCATAACGTATTCTTTTGAACACAAAATGTTGGAGACAACCACCATTGACTTTTAATCCATAGCATTTTTGTGATGTCAATGGCTGCTTTTTCCCTCCAACATTCTTCTTAAAATCTTCTTTTGAGTTCAATATAAGAAAAAAAATCATCAAAGTTTAGCAGTACTTGAGTGTAAGTAAATGATGATGAGGAGGTAAGAAAATTTTCATTTCTGGGTTAACTATCTCTTTAATAGTGTACAATATTTTCTGCATGACCCACAGCTGTATGAAAAGCTGTATATCTTTTTGATAGATACATTTATAGATTTTACAGTGTTAATCATAAAGATTAGAGTTTTTTTTTTTTTTTTTTTTTTTTTTTTTTTTTTTTTTTTTAATATACTATGTTTCAGTTAAATAGTGATCAACATTGTTATTTAATGGTGTGTTTTTATGATGTGACATCAGTTGGCCATGTTGGAGAGCAGAATGTAAACAATGCTGCTGAACTGAACAAAACTTTCTTATTTAGCTGATTAGTGCTACTCAAAACGATTGTAGGCTGTACTTGGTCAGATATAGAACAATATCTTTAGGATATTAAAGACTGCCAAACGTTATAGCAAATCAAGCAGAATAGAGCCTGTACAATTTAGTTTGTCAAAACAGTACATGTTCTTCCTGTGGTAAAATGTGTGTAAGAAGAATAACATACTGTATAAATAAGCAGAACAACATATTAGAGTAATGTGCATTCCATGCTGTTGTTGACATCAGTGTATCTCCATAATTGTCACGCTCATGGGCACGTTGAAGACCTAAATGAAAACACTCTATTGACCTTATTCTACACCAGGGGTACTCATACTCGGTCCTGGAGAGACAGTGTCCTGCATAGTTTAGCTCCAACCCCAATCAGACACATCTAAGCCAGGTAATCAAGCTTGGTAGAAATGTTCTGGCAGGTGTGTTGAGGCAAGTTGGAGCTAAACTCTGCATGACACCTGTTCTACACATATGAGCAGCCGCAGCCATTGGAATTGTTTAGCTAGAGACTTGCATTGACTTGAGACTCGGTCAATATTCAACTCAAAAAAATAATCACTCAACAGGCTAATAATCCAGGTAGAAAAAAAAATAAAAAGTACACACATATATTTAGGGCTGCACGGTGGCGCAGTAGGTAGCACGTTTGCCTCTCAGCAAGAAGGTCGCTGGTTCGAGCCACGGCTGGGTCAGTTGGCGTTTCTGTGGGGAGTTTGCATGTTCTCCATGTGTTCGCGCGTGTTTCCTCTGGGTGCTCCAGTTTCATGCGGTACAGGTACAGGTGAATTGAGTAGGCTAAATTGGCCGTAGTGTATGTGTGTGAATGAGAGTGTATGGATGTTGCTGGATAAGTTGGTGGTTCATTCCGCTGTGGCGACCCCAGATTAATAAAGGGACTAAGCCGAAAAAAAAAATCAATGAATGACTATATTTAGTATTCGTATGACAATATAAGATACATAAATACAATTACAAAAAAGATTTCAAATCCAAATTTAAACCTCTCGGAGACAAAGTATTCGCTTTGCAATAAAAGTCTATCAATATCCCCACCCCTTCTCGGAACTTTCACTTGTTCAATGCCAATATATCGTAATGTCGAAAGGTTGGGTTTCAATGCATTAAAATGAACAGAAATAGGATTTCGTTGAACATTTAATCGTGTATTTCTTCTGTGTTCAGCAATTCGTGTTTTTAAACACCGTCTTGTTTTACCAATATAAGCTAAACCACAAGGACATTTAATCATATAGATCACATTTTTTTTATTGCACTTTTGCAAGATTAAATCACACCTTTAATCTTCAATTGCTTACCTGAAAGGGAATGACTAAAAAAAATGACATTTAGTAGACCACATCTATAATTACCTTCAGGGACTGAGAAAGGATTATCAGACCGTTCAGAACCTTTATCCGCTCTCACTATCATTTATCACAAGTTAGGGGCTTGTTTAAAAACAATTCGTAGAGGATCTTTACAACAGTGTCTCATAGCAGGATCTGAATTTAAAATATGCCAATGTCTCTGTACTATATTTGCAAACTCATTACTTAAAGCCGAATACTGAATAATACAAGAAATCCGTGTATTTGATGGTTTTGGTGTTTTTCGAACCAAGGCTTCTTTTTGATCCATATTTTCTAAACGAGCCGCAGCTTCTTTAATCCATTTTGTAAAATAGCCTCTATCATAAAACCGTTGACATAATTCCTTACATTGTTTATCATACTGTATGTTTCAGTATCAGTAAAGGTCCTACGGATTCTCTTAAACTTAGTAAATAGTGAGTAAATTTTCAGGCGAACTATCCCTTTAATGAGTGACACCTGTGTGATCCTCTCATCACAAACATGCTCCTGTAGTACTAAATAAAATTAAGTTCTACTAACTTAAAAAATGAATTAGTTTTAAGGCAACTACAAATGTTCTACTAATGTTTTGAGTAATCTGAACTTTACAAGAAAATATGCTTTAGCTTGACCAATATCTCACTTTCCCTTCACTTGTGTTTGTGTGACCCAGGTAAAGGTGTTTTCCGGTTGGAGAGTGTATCACAGAAGCGTTGTCTCTCAGCGGACTCCTCGGGTCTATCTGTATCCAGCTGTGACCCCTCGTCTCCTGCGCTGCTTTGGAAATGGGTGTCCCGGCACCGACTATACCATCTGGGCACCAGTCGATGCTTAGGGATCAACACTACCAAGCAGCATGACGTTGGCATATTTGAGTGCGATGTTTCCCTCCCAAGCATGTGGTGGCGCTGTGGGGGTGGCATGTTGTATGGAGCAATGAATAATAAGCTAGTGGCAGTGGACTCAAAAGTGGTGGTGAGGAGAGGCGCTCTGCATCAGTGGAGGATTTATGGGGCGGCTGGTGAAGGGCCATGTGCTTACCCATATGAAGGTAGAGGTTTTTCCCAATTGACGTATTATATACCGATTGTTTCTCAATGACATTCCTGGAGGACCACCAGCTCTGCACATTTTCCATGGCTCCTTAACTAAACAAACCTGATTCAGATCATCAGCTCATCAGCAGTAACTGAAAGACCTGTAAGGGGTGTAACAGACAAAAGAGACATCCAAAACTAGCAGGCTTGGTGGTCCTCCAGGAATGTGGTTGAGAAACACTGCCATACACTATGTACAGTACTTATGCACTGTGCTGTCCAGTATATGACAGTTATTATGGTTTTTTTTGTCATTCATCATCAAAGCCCTCCCCCCTTTATTATATTATTTAAATTGTTACAGTCAAGTGTCCAACATTTCACACTTTTGGCTCAGTGGTTAGCACTGTCGCCTCACAGCAAGAAAGTCGCTGGTTTGAGGCCTGGCTGGGTCAGTTGGCATTTCTGTGTGGAGTTTGCATGTTCTCCCCGTGTTCACATTGGTTTCCTCTGGTTGCTTCGGTTTTCCCCACAGTCCAAAGAGATGCGCTATAGGTGAATTGAATAAACTAAATTGGCCGTAGTGTGTGAATGCGTGTGTGAATGTGAGTGTTTGGGTGTTTCCCAGTACTGGGTTGCGGCTGGAAGGGCATCCGCTGTGTAAAACATATGCCGGAATAGTTGGCGGTTCATTCCGCTGTGGCGAAACAAAAAAACTCTTTATATTTGGTAGCTGATACTAATATATATTTTACACACAATTACAAAAAACTAAACGCAAAATAAATTTAGTGTGCATTGCAATTCACCACATCACATTGCCTGACCTTGGATTCATTAGGATTTATTTGACATTTTTGTCAAAATATTTTCCTATTCTGTGACTTTTTGTATGAACATTATTTACATGTTTTTTTTTTTTTTAAGTTGTGTACAGTTTAGGACTTAATTAAATTTTGTTATGTGATGTGCAAAAACTTTAAATATCAATGTCTCAAAACTAGCCAAATCCAATGTCAAAATTGTTATTGTCTATCTGATAGATATATAAAAGACTTTCTGACTCACTACCAATCATTGCAGATATTGCATCGGCTTTTTAACCTTAAATAACTAATTGGCACAATATTGTACAGTATTAGGTAAAGTACTTGTATAGTCTGTCTTTGGTTGTTTGGGTAGGTAACTATTTGTAGTGTATGTTCAGTCAAATCACAGTTAATTATAGTTATAGTTTTAAAAATTGCTCTTACTTAAAGTAGTTTTGTATGTTTATATTTGTTTATGTCGCACCATGGTCCAGTGAGACATGACATATTGTTTTATGTTTTTAACAAGTGTATTCAATGATTAGATTTATTTGATATCTCAGTTGCTGGAGTCAGACAGCTTCTGCTTGTTCTGACCATTTTTTTCTTGCTACTGACAGACATCCACACGCTTCAAGGAAACTCTCATGGCATGACCTGCTCCATACCCTTCAATTACAACAATAAATGGTTCTGGGACTGTACCTCAGAGGGCAGAGAGGACCGTCACCTCTGGTGTGCCACCACCAACCGCTATGATCAAGATGAGAAATGGGGTTTCTGTCCTAACCCAGGTAAAAAATGAAATGCAATTCTGAGTGTCTTTCCCACAGGTGAGTGGTTTTGACAAACCACCTGTAAGAGACACAATCTGTCGTCTCCTGCATTAGGAGGAAAAAAATAACTTAGACATTTATAATGTTCTGTTCTCTGATGATTTGTTGTCTGATAAAAGTGCTCATTTTTTCCTCACTTTTAAGTCACTGTAGATAAAAGAGTCTGCTAAATGAAAAAATGTGAATTAATACGTAAAGCCACTTAACAAAATGTTTACTTTTTTGTTTTTTTTAAGAAATAAAAGAGTAAAGTTTTCTTAATTTTACAATGTGTAATATATAAACCAAGCTGTTGAATTTTTGATTCTGATTGGTCGAGGATTATTTGAACATTCTATGATATTTCATATGACTACTCTGGATGATTTTAGTTACTTCATAGCCTGCAAAAATCAACTCAAAACTAAACTAAAGGCTTTGTATGTGATGAGTGAGAAACTAGTGCTAAACAGGTGTTACAGTCCAAGTGTTACAGGACAAAACCTGACAAATATCATAAAAACAACATGTAAACTGTGGTTTAGATATGATAACTGTAAGATAAGAGGAATAATTAATAATAATAATAACTCCTTACATTTATAAAGCGATTTTCTGGACAAGATTTTTAACGTCCACAGAGAGTCAGGACCTCAGTTTAATGTCTCATCCAGTGTATCCATGAGTATAGAGTCCTCATCAATATACTGGGGCATTAGGACTCAACCGCAGGTTGAGTGTGAGTCCACTTCCAGCAGCAACCTAGCTTTCTCATGTGGTCTCCCATCCAGGTACTGACCAGGCGCAGCCCTGCTTAGCTTCAGTAGGCGACCATGTGAGAGTTGCAGAGAGCTAGCTGCTGGCTCCAGTCCAATTGACTCAAGTCCATTGAATTATTAGAAGATAAATGGTGTGCAACATTTTCGAATAATTCAATGGCCTGTCATCAATTATACCTTAGATATTTATTATATTTTTTGAGTATGAATACCTCACATAATGCAAAATATTTCTTATTTACATGGCAAGTACCTGAAATAAAAGTTGATTTTAGTTAATGATTATCTTATTTCCCATAACAAAAGAGGTCTTAAGGTTAACTGTGTGTTTTTTCCAGTGTCAGGCTGCAATGAATTCTGGGAGAGCCATCCAGAGCTGAATGCCTGTTACCAGTTCAATTTATACTCCATCCTCACCTGGAGTCAAGCTCTAACCTCCTGTCAAGCACAAGGTGGAAGTCTTCTGTCCATAATGCAGTCCAGTGAACAGAACTATATCAAAGGTATACACACGCTGAAAAATGTGCACATTTCGTCATTTTGATATTAGTCATTAGTTTTTTTTCTGATATATTGCTAATGCTGGTTTAGTGCTAGCCTTACTATTAGATAATGGCATGGCCATAATGTATGCCAGATAAATTCAGCTAGTGTACAAGAAAGGGTTAATCCAGTTAATAATGATGTGTGTTGTTTTAATCTTGTACTTTATTCCTTTTTAATTATTATAACTATATATTTCACAGAATACCAGACTGTGTTTTTCAATGAAGGAAAACGCACTACCACAAAAGGACTATCTAGTTTCTAAAAAAGTACAGAAAATTAGGGGAGATGGTCACATGGGCAGATTTTTTTTTTAGAATTTTTGTCTTTCTAGCCTTGGAAGTTTAATGGCAGTCCACAATGTTGGAAAAGAGGAGCTTAAATATTCCTCCTAATATGTGGTTTTGTGTTTTTAATTGACGCATAAGAGTTGTTATTGTGTTCCTCCAGGAAGACTCTCAGATATGGGTGTGATGGTCTGGATTGGATTAAACCATCTCAGTCAGCACGGGGGATGGCAGTGGTCTGATGGATCACCTTTGGGTCTAGTCAGTTATACTGCAGGTACAGCTGGTGTTTGTTTTGAATAGAAGATATTTAAAAGGGCCTTAAAGGGAACCTATTAGGGCTGTGAAAAATATTTGTTTAATTTATAAAAATAGCTTAAAAATATCTCATATTAGATCCCCTGTTTTATATCCGGACGCCATCCCCTCTTTTCCGCCCTCTATCTACAACTCCACGTCTTGTCCAGTTACCATCCTGTTGTAATAAAGGCAAATCTCTCAAGGAGATAAGTGTCACCAGGAAAAAAATTAAATTTATATTTTAATTTATATCATGTTTTAACGTAAAAATCTTATGAAATCAAATGAAATGTATTAATTTGTTTGTAGTTTTTAATTGCGTATTCATTAACGAAATGTTTTTGCCTTGAAAATAACCTTTGTTCCTGACAAGGCATTAAATAAAAATATATGATGATGATGATGATGTAATAAAGACAAAAGTTTTAATAAAATTCTGAGATTGATCCTGCCCATGTAAGCAGGTCACCATCCTTTTTCAGTCCCAGCATTCGCATAGAAAGCACTCTAGAAATTTCATGCCAATTTTCTAGGGTCAGTGCTTTGTTTGAAAGGGGTTTTGTAAATCTGTGCTGACTCAAGCTGCAAACTGCTTCAGGTGGATCAGTCTAATCTGGTGAACTGGATCAAAAAAACTAGTTCTAAAGCAGGGGTGGCCAACCCTGTTCCTGGAGATCTACCTTCCTGCAGATTTCAGTTGCAACCCATATCAAACACACCTGCCTGTAATTATCCAGTGCTGTTCAGGTCCTAGTTAATTGGTTCAGATGTGTTTGATTAGGGTAGGAGCTGAACTATGCAGGAAGGTAGATCTCCAGGAACAGGGTTGAGCACCCCTGTTCTAAAGAATGATTTAGGTCATGGGTGACCAACCCTGTTCCTGGCGATCGACCTTCCTGGAGATTTCGGCTCTTAAGCCGAAGACACACTAGAGTTTGAGCTTGCAAAATTCTGTCATACAGCACTACGAAAAGGGGCGGGATTAAGATGATTAGACATTAAAAAAGTGAGCGATTGCTCCATGTTTTAAATTTCTGTCCAGAGAGGTCATGTTTTGATCCTGGATTGGTCTCACGCAGTCAAGTGATGCGATTTTGCAGGTCAGAGTTCACCAAGCTTGAACTTTGCACTGCAGCAACCTGCAAAACTCTACGCATGACCCTGCGTTTCCGGTCTGACGCATTCGCGTGCCTATGAATGGAGGTCTACGGGGAGGAAAGTCCAGTGTGACCGCGTCTTTACCCTGATCAAACACACCTGAACCAATTAATTAGAACCTTAGGAGCGCTTGATAATTAAAGGTGCAGTATGTAAGTTTGACACCTAGTGGTTAAACTTGGTGTTGCACTCCTGGATCAAAACAATAGCATGCGTGGGATGCCAGAGAAGCGAGTGATTTAAACTGTTCTAAAAAAAGCGACGACACGCGATAGAGGGAATATTCTCCATATTAAAGGGAGTTTTTGTCCTAACCAACACCTCGAATTGAATTTATTAGAAACGGCTTCTATTTCTAACAGCTGAACTTGTGAAACCTATGACAGTGATCAGCTCAGGTAAATCTCGTGTGCTTTATTCAATGCTAAATGCTAACAATATGAGTTTGAATGCCATTTTACATTTAATGATGTTAACGTGGGTTAACATGTATTAAACAGATTCTAAACTTTACCATTTCATGAGTGAGTGCATATTCTGTGCTTCTGAAAGGCTGTGTTTAAATTTCTGCCGTGTTTGATCTGGTGCAAACAGCCAAATAGCTGATCACTGCCTCTCTCGTCACAGCGTGTTGTTAGGACATGCGGTTACAATGTAACCTGCTCACCTAATGTTGACGTTCGTAATATTTATGTCATTTGCTAATTAATAACCTCATGTGGAACTGAATCTGTCTCCCATACTGTCCTTTTCGGTCACGGACGCATGCTTTCAGAGCCTTTCTGAATGAATGTATGAAGTATGCTGTTTCCCAACATGGCAACCCGGGGTGCTGAATTATAATTGGCTAAACTGGCATGTGCATGTGAAAATTACCTAAACAAAGAGAGCGTTCCGGCACGGAAAAAACATTTTCAAAGCAGAATATCTGACTTCAGCATTGTTTTTCAGTTAAACAAGTATGTTCACTTAGGATGTTTCTTAAATATCTGCACACATATTATGGTAATTTTATGCTTTAGAAGAGTAAAAAAACTTACATACAGCACCTTTAAAGGCAGGTGTGTTTGATATTGACTGCAGCTGAAAACTGCAGGAAGGTTGATCTCCAGGAATAGGGTTTAGCACCCCTGATTTAGGTTGTATTTAAACTGCAAGTCTTAACGCACAGATCCAAGCTTTTAGTTTTTTGTCTGCCTGTTTACACTTCCACCTCCTATCCAATTTTAACATTAATCTCCAAAATATTCTGTGCCATTTACTATGAGCACAATAACTGACCCTTAAACATTCCTTCTCTTCAAATTTGTGGACTTCATTCCACTTTTGGCTTCTAGGTCTGGTCCACAGCTGTCGTGTCACCAATGTGGAAAACATTAAAGCCCTCTTTATTATTGCAGTTCTGTCTAAACAAGACACACTTTACTTCTGATCTGACTGCTTACAACCACATCTTTGTCATTTGGGCAATCCATTCTCATTTCTGCTTACTATCTGTGTGAAATGATATTGTTTAATGCAGCCATAGTAGCCAAAGTGAATCAGATATGTGTGTTCAGATGCAGGTCACATGTCTGGATATCTGATATAGAGATGAAGGCAAAATTATGAGCCCTCCTATATAAGTTTTATTCTTTTTTAAACATATTTCCCTAGTGATGTTTAACAGAGCAAGGTATTATGTACAAGGTATTATGTATAAACGTTATTTATTATCGTGGCTTGAGAAAGCTAACATACTGTTATACTACATAAACTTTTTATTCTTCCAATGTCTTCTTCTTCTTCTTCTTCTTCTTCTTAGACTATTTTAAGAACGCATCTTCTTCTAGACCGTTTATACTACAACCACCAAACTAACACCAAACCTCCAAACTATACTGAATTAAGTTGCTATATCTTTTCCAACTGATTGGACTTATGGTTTTCCGAAAACTGACTCAGAAAATTCGGAAAAGTCCCATTGACTTAACATTGAACCAAACTTTGTGACCTCATAACTTTGCGCCAGACTGTCATACAGACTTATGTTTGGGCTCATTTAACTCAGACTTCCAATCTGCCAATCACTGATGACCTTTCAGTTTACTAGCCACACCCTAGCAACCACTTACGGCAACCTAGCCACTGTTCCATAGACTTCCATTATAAAAAATTGCCATTGACTTTACATTTAACTTACTAATAACATACCAATTCATACTAACAAACATACTAATGACATACCAATCTATACTGGAAACATACTAATCCATACTGGAATCATACCAATCCATACTGCCTAGCAACTACTAAGAACACCTTAGCAACACCCTAAAAACACCTTAGCAACCACCTAGCAACGCCTTAGAAACCACCTAGCAACCACCTAGCAAAGCCTTAGTGACCACCTAGCAACGCCATACCAACCACCTAGCAACCACTCAGAACACCCTAGCAACCACCTAGCAACACCTTAGCAACCACCTAGCCACGCCTTAGCAACCACCTAGAAACCACTCAGAACACCCTAGCAACCACCTAGCAACACCTTAGCAAATACCTTAGCAACTGCCTAACAACCACTCAGAATACCCTAGCAACCACCTAGCAATGACCTAGCAACACTTTAGCAATGCCTTAGCAACCACCCAGAGCACCCTAGCAACTGCCTAGCAACACTTTAGCAACCGCCTAGCTACACCTTAGCAACCACCTAGCAACATCTTAGCCACCACATAAAACACCCTATCAACGCTTTAACAACCACTCAGAACACCCTAGCAACTGCCTAGCAACACCTAAGCAACCACTCAGAACACCCTAGCAACCACTTAGCAAAACCATAGCAACCACTCAGAACACCCTAGCAACAGCCTAGCAAGAAACATGCCAATCTATACTACAAGCATGCTAACCTATATATATAGTTATAACTGTTTCAAACGTCTTAAAAACGACTTCAAACTTTCATGCTCTGCTTTCTCAAGCCACCGTAAAGTTTGTTTATGAACTTTACTTTTCTAGTTATTTTTTAAAGGGTCACAAAACCCTCTGTCTCAGCAGGGTGTTGTCACACCTCTAGTTTGGAAAAAGTCAGAAAAGTGGGCGTGTCCAGCTTGGTTTAGGTGGGAGTGTCGGAGGAGGGAAAAGGGAAGATTTGGCATAAAAATGGGAGTTTCCATTTGGATCCAGACTGGATCTGATTTTCACAGAGGCAAAACAACACACAGATGCAGGGGAGAAAGACAGTGACTGTGTTTACATGGACATCAGTAATCAAATTATTTGCCAAATTCTTAATTTGTTGACTTTAACTGCAGTTCAGCACTTTCACTTTCATTCAAGAACATTT
This sequence comes from Danio kyathit, assembly GCA_903798195.1. Lineage (NCBI taxonomy): Eukaryota > Metazoa > Chordata > Actinopteri > Cypriniformes > Danionidae > Danio > Danio kyathit. Next base: position 16,083,222 of record LR812529.1, on the reverse strand, counting down.
CATGCATGCCCCCAGTGACAAATGAGATATTGGATGAGAGGATGAACTGCTGGAAGAGTGGAGTTTAAATGGAATGTTTGATACTGCACCTCGTATAGGAGAAAAAAAAAACTCTGCATTTCTAGGTAACTTAGATGTACTCAATAGGTAACATATCATCAGAAAGCCGTGTGTGTATTGACTATCCGGTCACAAAATGCTGACGATACGAACTAACTTTGTCATCTGAATGAACAAACAAAGAACACTGATCACACACACTTACCAAATCTGTAGCGACAGGACAATCAACACCAACTGGAGCCGCATCTTTATTAAAAGGAGGCGAGTGGCAAATCCGTATTTTATCATTTCCAGTTGCGAAAAGCTCTCGAGTGAAAAAACGTTCCTTACAAACACATTTTTGTCGTGAATCCACATGTGAGTCCAGCTGCGCTCTCATAGCGGGAAAATGAAAACAAAATCTTCGTTGCAGCACATTAATAAACGCAAAACTGACGACCCGTGTCTCCAAATTCTTGTTCTTTCACTTGTTTTGGCAACACAACGTGGCTTCTCTCTGCCGTCTGAACACTGTAACAGGTAAAAACAGTCTTCGAAGCTATCATACATATTAATGAAGTTGCTCTGCATACACAACAGAGCGCGCTGATTGGTTTGAGCCAAGTCTTTCTCATGAATTAATGCTGCGCACAATGCTGATACGTCACGATGCACTCGCAGGTACAGACCTCCACTCTCCACGCTGGAATACACACAAGTATCTAATCGGCGTGACGCAGCTTCAAAAATTAGTTTCAAACCGGAAGAACGAATTTGCTCAAAATAACACAAAAACAACCAATTGTCACTTTTTAGGGCAATATATGTGTCCTAAAAGTGTTTGTAGCAGCGTGGGAAACATATATGACTGTCAACAGCTCAAAAATTTGTTTTGGTGTTTCGTGAACCTTTAATATATAAAAAAAAGCTTTTGCTGCTTGTTTAAACTACGCATTTAAAGGGCACCTATGATGAAAATCATCTTTTGTAAGCTGTTTGGAGAGAACTGTGTGTAGTTATAGTGTTTCCACAGTCATATTGGGGTGATATAAAGACAATAAGTCTCTCTTTTTAAATTTCCTGACCTTAAAATAGGATCCAAATCCCTCCCATTTTGAGGCTGACCGCAACTTATCGTAGGAGTGCGGTTTCCCTGCCCACCGAATTGATTGACAGCTGCGTATTAACATGTCTCCGTAGTAACGCATATAATCATATTAACAAGACAGGATGTGTGCAAAGCAACTAGGAATAAAAGATCTGTTCAGCTCGGTAGGATCATCAATCATCATCAAGTGTGAGTTTTAAAAGTTTAGAGCATTTTTAAATCAGTGCATGTTTGTAATGAATTACAGCGATTTACTTCAGCTTCACTTCATCACCACAACCACATATCAGTACAATTATAAAAGAAGACTCTTCAATCCCAGTTTGTGGACATTAAATCAGGTTTATTTTGTACATTAACATAACGGATATCCATACAGCAGTGAATATTAATGTGTTTCAGGCACACTGACAGGCACGTGGGAACAGTGGGTGGGGAAGACTAGCATTAAATGCACAGTTCACAAAAACTGCTACCTGATGCTCAGAGCTATAAAATAGAAATTTCTGAAAGGTATAATAAATAATCTGATGGGTGTTTTGAACTGAAACTTTACAGACGCACTCTAGAGACACTGGAAAAAAATCTGGAAAAAGGGGTAAACTAGTTGCCCTTTAAAACAAGTTGAAACAACACAATTCCAAAGCTTTTTAGGACAATTTAATTGTTTTATGTTCAATCCGCTTAAATTTGTACAAGTGATTGCGCTAACTTCATTGATTTGTGTTGGGACAACATAAAGGAATTGTGTGAAACCAAGCATTTTTTTACAGTGTACTGTAGCAAAGACACAAGGAACTAGTTATTAGAAATTAGTTATATATATTACTTAAATTTTACAGGAGGGCTCATATTTTTTTTCTCAACTCTATATCCCATTAAAATCCACATTTGGAAGTGGCTCAGAACAGAAACTAATGTGAATGTTTGTGTTTTACATTGTGCAACAATTTTTGAGATGTGTCAGACATGACCAAAAACATTTTATTTAATTTTTGACAGTCTTAAAACAGCCATGATATATCCTACATCAGTGTTTCTCAACCACGTTCCTGGTGGACCACCAGCTCTGCACATTTTCCATGTCTCCTTAACCAAACACACCTGATTCAGATCATCAGCTCATTAGCAGAGGCTGAAAAACCTGTAATGGGTGTGACAAAGGAGATGTCCAAAACATGCAGTTTTGGTGGTCCTCCAGGAATGTGGTTGAGAAACACTGCTATACATCACCAATGTAAAGTGTGAAAAAATGATGTAAATGTATTAAAAAAATAGAATTCTGATCTTGTAAATGAGCGTAATATTGAGTGTTCATCAATTCTGTTCAGATCTGAGCTCCACACCAGTGCAGCAGAACCAGCAGTGTGGGCTGTTTAACTCCACTCTGGGCTCCTGGCAGAGTCTGTCCTGTGAGTCAGCCCTGCCCTACATCTGCAAGAAAACCACCAACTACAGCTGGAATGCCGAGCCGCTTGGTAAAGAGATGAGTGATCTGACTGGCCATTCATTATTCCTTTCATTAATCCAGCGTCTTTGTTCGTCCATCCATCCATTTCTAATAGTTCTTTGTCTTTCGTTCTAACACGTATTACAGATCACCAGACTCTCCATCCACCTTATTTTCTCAAGTTCGGTCTAGTTTACTCTTTATCCCCAGCATGTGTCTGGAAAGAGCATGCTGTCATGTACAGATTAGTCACTATTGTTTCCGTGATGGTCACCATTGATTGTGATTGGTTGAAAGAGAGGAATGTGTGCATGTCCTGAAAGGCACAACAGCTGTGGCTCATCTGGAGACTGAACTCCTGGCCCTGACTATCAAATACACACAAACACAGACATTCTCACAGAGTGTGTGTAAATATAGAGATGGTCGGGGGCATCGGAAAACAATATAAGAATCAGTCCTTTTCTTTTTTGTGTGTTGTTGACTATGAAATCAATACTAGACAAGATTTACTTAATAGAGCTTTGACCTTGACAAAAAATCTATTTTTAAAATTTCAATTATTAATAATTAATTAGAACATAATGAATCATTATTATTTTAATATTATTATTCATGTTTAAACAACATACCATGTGACTTGTGTGGTGTGCTCTCTGAAAATGTACATTTTTATACGTTGCTCAGCATATATAAGTACACCCCTCACAAATCTATCTTTTAAATTCATATTTTTAATAGAAAGCTATACAGTATTATATTTGTGCATATACATTAGATTAGTCAGTACTGAAGTTAAATCTAGAGCTTATCTAACAAAATAACTTGCCATAATGGTCCAAAAACTAGTACACCCAAATTTACATGTTATAGAATAACATAAATGCCAATTTAAAAAAGAGGAAAAATCAAGAGAAGCAAAAAAAAAGGAAATATTTAGTTGAAATTTTGTAGGTTGCAATTTTTTTTTTTGCAATATTTTGCATGAAATTAAATGTATTATCTTTCAATTTCTAAATATGTTTCGTGACTAAAATATTATTTGAATAAATATATCTGTTTAATAAATCTGTTTTGTTTAAATGCACCAAAATACATTGCCTATATTCACTGAGAAATGGATACAAATATTCATTTTCAAAATGGGCTGTATTCAATTATGCTGAGCACTAAACATACAAGTTGCACATTATTGTATAATTGAATATTTTGCATCATCAACCTATTTATAACCTTAAAGTTATTAACATTTAGTTTAGTCTTAGTCAAAAATGTATTATTTTGATTGATTTGATTGATTGATTGATTGATTGATTGATTGATTGATTTGAATTGAACTGAACTGAACTGAACTGAATTGAATTGATTGATTGATTGATTGATTGATTGATTGATTGATTGATTGATTGATTGATTGATTGATTGATTGATTGATTGATTGATTGATTGATTGATTGATTGATTGATTGATTGACAAAAATACTGCTTGAGAGTTTGGGGAGAGTAATATTAATGCTTGCAAAAAAAATAACAATAAATTAATATTTCTATTCAGCAAGGATGCATTAAATTGGATTGCAATTTTACAAAACTGTCCTTATTTCATTTATTTTTTTCGGCTTAGTCCCTTTATTCATCAGGGGTCGCCACAGCGGAATGTACCGCCAACTTATCCAACAGGTTTTTACGCAGCGGATGCCCTTCCAGCTGCAACCCATGACTGGGAAACACCCATACACTCTTACATTCACACACATTCACTATGGCCAATTTAGCTACCTGTACCACATGTCTTTGGACTGTGGGGAAACAAAACTGTCCTTAATAATAATACTAAATGCAGTTCTTTTGAACTTCACATTAATTAAAGAATCCTGTTTTGTTTCCGCATAAGTATTAAGCAGCATTAGAATTTTAGCATAGAAATTACTGATAATAATTGATAAATAACAACATAAATAATATATAATACTATAAAAAAATATATAAATCTGTAAATAAATATATTATACTGCTGTTGATTTTTGTGAAGATGAAGACTGAAGTAAATACACCTATTCTTTTTAAATAATTAAAAAATTAATCTAATTAAATGTTGGTAATGTGTCATGGTGGCGCAGTGGGTAGCACGATCGCCGCACAGCAAGAAGGTCGCTGGTTTGAGCCCAGCTGAGTCAGTTGGCATTTCTCTGAGTTTGCATGTTCTCCCCGTGTTGGTGTGGGTTTCCTCCGGGTGCTCCGGTTTCCCCCACAGTCCAAAGACATGCGCTATAGGTGAATTGAATAAGCTAAATTAGCCTTATATAAGAGTGAATGCAAGAATGTATCCGTGTTTCCCAGTGTTGGCTTGCGGCTGGAGGGGCATCCGCTGCGTAAAACATATGCTGGTTAAGTTGGCGGTTCATTCCACTGTGGCAAACCCTTAAACCCTTATAATGAAGGAATGAATAAATGTAGGTAATACTTTAGTTTAAGTGTCAGTTCTCACTGCTAGCTAGTGCTCTTATGTTAAGATATTGGCTGTTTATTATTACTTATAAAGAACGTATTTTGCATGATCTTATTCTACATATCTAATACCTAAACCCCACTACTACCTTAATAACTATTAATAAGCAAATAATCAATTTCAGTTAGTAACAAATTATAAATATTTGGGTGTGATGGTGGACAATAAACTTAAGTGGGATGTATGGACTGACTGCATAAGGAAAAGCTTCAAGAAACGTAAAGAAACTATTGTCTTTTAATGTTGACAACACATTGTTGATCATGTTTTATAGTGCTTTTATCAAAAGTATTGCAGCATTTTGTGTGATCTGTTGGTATGGAAATGCTTCTGAGACCCAGAAGAGGTCACTGGGGAAGGTAGTAACTACAGCCAGTAAATTGTTGGGATTAAAACTAAAGAGCATTGATAGTGTATACAAAGAAAGAGTACTAAATAAGGCTATCATGATTGTTAATGATGAGAGACATCCTTTATCATACACCTTCCAATTGTTACCATCAGGTCATCCATATTGTGTTCCCAGATGTGTAAGTAATTTTAAAAAATTATCATTTATACCTCAAGCAATTAAGTTTTTAAATTCCTCCTCTCTCAGTAGCAGTTGATGGACAGTAGATTGGATATTTATTTAGAGTAGGGGTATTATCAAAGTTTTTTAAGTGATTTATTTATTTATTCATTCATATAAATGCCAAATGTGAAATGTCAGATGTCTCTGTGAGTGTTTGCTGGAAATGAAATTTGCCTACGGGGACAAATAAAGTTAACTAACTAACTATAAGCCGCAAATAAGGAGTTTGAGGCAAACTCATAGTTAATGTTTTTTAATAGGAATAGTTGTAGCTTTCTTTTGAGTGTTAATTAGCACAATGATATTCATTTAAAAATATTTCTGTCTCTTTATCTACTAGATAACTGGCAATATAAGGAGACGATTTGTCCTGACGGTTGGCTGGACCACAATGGTTTCTGTTACCTTTACCTGAAGGAGAAGTCGAGCTGGGACAACTCTTCCAGTGCATGCAGGGCTCTTGAGGCAGAGCTGGTCAGCATCCATTCCCTGTCCCAACAGGAACTACTGCTCAAACTGCTTTCCCTTGGTTAGCTGGTTATTTTACTAGTCAAATCAAATATTGTTCACTTTAGGCCCTGTTTATAATTGGTATTAAAATTTATTTTTGTTGATCCAATCACAAAGTGACAATGCTAAACACAGGTGTAAATGCGGTCTAAAAAGAGTTTGACCACTTTTGACCACCATTGCATTTTTTTTTTGTCCTATTTTTATATTACTTCTTTTAAACTAAAAAATAAGAAAGTATACTCTGAAATGTGCTTAAATAGGTACTTCTCAGAAATATAGTTAACATTGTACTTAAGTATTCTACTTAGACATCTACTTAAAAGTATACAGTAATTACATATTCTAAGTAATAAGTATACTTGACTCTTTTATGCATATATATATACTTGTATAATATACTTATATACACATTTTAATGGCCCAATCATTTGAGTGCCCTATTATTATTATTGTTATTATTATTATTATTATTATTATTATTATTATTATTATTATTATATAACATTACATACTTTCCCAGTTTCAGAGAGGAAGCTTAAGACTAGTCCAAGACCTAGTTGCATATTTGTCTTAACTGAAAATAACATTTGGTGACAAATAAATCAGCACCATTAATTTGTCTCAAGATGCACACCACTAATGTTACTTAATGTAATTTTTTGCTTAGAAAAAAATAAAGTATGCATAAATACCCTAATTTAACTAAGGCCTACAGTACACATGAAAGTGGACTTTTATAAACATATTTACTACATACAGGTATTTGCCAAAAATTAGGATATCGAGGGAAAGTCTATTTATTTCAATAGTTTGTTTCAAAAAGTGAAATGTGTGTGTTATGTTAGTTCACTACACACAAAGTGAAACATTTCAAGCCTTCATTTGTTTCAGTTTGAGTGATTTTTGTTTAAAGATGAAAAAATCCCAAATCCAGTATTTCACAAAATTTGAATATTTCATGTAACCAGTAAAAAGATTATCTTAAACACATGTTGGCCTACTGAAAGGTGTGTTAATGTATTGTATTATGTCCTCAGTACTTTGTTGGACCTCATTTTGCACTAATTACAGCATCAAGGTGGTGTGACATAGAGGCAATCAGCCTTTGACACAGTTGAGGTGTTATGGTAGACCAAGTTGCTTTGATATCAGGCTTCAGCTCGGCTGCATTTTAGGGTCTCTGTTCCCTCATCTTCCTCTTGACAAAAGCCCATAGATTTTCAATGGGGTCAGTGTCAGGTGAGTTTCCTGGCCAATTAAGAACAGGGATACCATGGTCCTTAAACCAGGTAATGGTAGCTTTGGCACTGTTTACAAATCCCAAGTTCTGCTGGAAAATAAAATCATCATCTCCAAAAAGCTTGTCTGCAGCAGGAAACATGAAGTGCTCTAAAACGTCCTGGTATAGAGCTGCGTTGACTGTGGACTTTATAAGACAATTGACCCACACCAGCATATGACCTGGCTCTCCAAACCATCACTGACTCTGGAAACTTCACACTGGACTTTAAGCAGCTTGACTTTTGTGTCTCTTTATTCTCTTGGTTTCCAAATGAAATACAAAATTTGCTTTCATCTGAAAAGATGACCTGGGACCACTGGACAACAGACCAGTACTTTTTCTCTTTAGCCCAGCACAGACGCTTCTAACATCATTATTTGTTCGGGAGTGGCTTGACACATGGAATTCTAAAGCCCATGTCATACAGACAGCTGTATGTGGTGGTTCTTGATGCTCTGACACCAGCCTCAGTCGCCCTTGCTTGACAATTCTCTCAAGGCTGCGGTCATACTTGTGCACCTTTTCCAGCCACATTTTCCCTTCCTCTTAACACTTTATTAATATACTTAGATACTGCACTGTGTGAGGAACCAGCTTCTTTTGCAATTGCCTTTTGAGACTTTTCCTTCTTATGGAGGCTTTCAATGATGGTCTTCTGCACAAGTTAGCAGTCTTCCCCATGATTCTGAAGCCTACTAAGCCAGACTGAAACAATTTCAAGGCCTTGCATTAATTAGCGGACTAGATTGAGACACGTGGAGCCTACAATGCTAAACTTTATCATGATATTCTAATTTTGTAAAATACTGGATTTGGGATTTTTTCATCTTTAATCCATAATCATTCAAATTGAAACAATCGAAGGCTTGAAAAATTTCACTTTGTGTGTAGTAAACTAATATAACTCACAAGTTTCACTTTTTGAAACAAATTATTGAAATAAATGGACTTTCCCTTCAATATTCAAAATTTTTGTAACATACCTGTATATTACAAAATTAACCTACTAGTATACTTGCACAAAACACTTAAAGTACAAATGAAAAACTTAATTGTGCACTACATTACTGCTTTTACACTTATACTGTAGCTTAAAAGTACACTTTTATATACTAAAAGCGGGCCTATTTATTCCCAGGCAGTGTTCAGTACATAGATGTTAGAATACTTGCACAACATGACGTATACTTAAAAATATATACTCTATTAGAGAACATGTACTTGAAGTATACTCTAACAATTATGTTGCTGCTTGTTCAAACTACTTATTTAAAATGAGCTGAAACAACACAATTCTTGAGTTGTTTTTGACAACTTAATTGTTTTATGTTCAATCCACTTTCTAAATAAATGTTCCATCCACTTAGTAAATGTGTTGTTAACTCTTTAAACTTTTTAAAGTTACATTTTTTGTGTGCTTTTCGGAAACGAATGCTCATTATCTGTTATAAATTCACTGTAAACTATTGCTTTATTGTTTTTTAGACCTTATGTGATTGAAGTTACACTGCTCACAGTACTGTATGTTGTTATTTATTACAGAACCCAACTCTAAGGTGTGGATTGGTTTGCACAAAGAGGCCACACTTCAAACAGTCCAATGGGCGGACAAATCTCCAGTCACGTTCACGTCCTGGAATTCGCAGGAGCCTTCACATCAATATGACGACAAGCGAATCTGCGTTACTGCAGACTCGAAGGTGAGATCTGATTATTAATGTCACAGGATATTAGTCATAATTCGAGCTCACAGCATGTGGTCAGAAAGAAAGCACGTGTCCGGAATGACCATATAAATCAGACGACAGCTGTGAGAAAACGGCAGGATCTGATTTCAGAGACAGTCACTGCATGAATGCATTATCCTGGGTGATCAGATGCACAGTCACTAGTTAGTCACAGCAGTAGAAGGTCACATGACAGTGCCGACCTTTCATCTGTACTTAATGAAGGACTCGTTTTGTGTGTTTTAGCAAGGCAGATGGCAGTTCGAGGAGTGTGAAGAGCAAAACCCAGCAATTTGTAAAGCATCAGGTCTTGTTCCTCAGCGTCCTGCAGGAGAATGGGATGAAGGATGTCCAGAGGTGAGAATTTACTTAAAGGTGTAGTACACCCAAAAATGAAAAATCCCTCACCATTTACTCACACTCAAGTGGTTCTAATTCATTGACCTTCATAGTAGGACCAAAAATACTTTGCATTTCAGCATTCTTCAGTATATATTCCTTTATATTTAGAAGAAAGAAACTCAAACAGGTCTGGATGACAGAATTTACTGTACTTTTAATAAATCCCTTTAAATGTTTTGGTACAGTTCAGGTCAAGAGAAATGAAATTAGGAATCTAATGGAAGTGCCCTTTAAACCCTGTAAACGAAGTTGTTTTTCACAAGACTGTGATGATGCAGTAAATGGTCATTTTAATTCCTTGAAAGTTTTTAATATCTGTTTTTTTATGCATGTAAGTTTATAAATCTTTACATTGTATTATATTATCTTTGCATCTAATTACAAAAAAACAACAACTACCGCTTATGCAATATATTTCTAATGCAGCGTCTATGAGCGGGGCAGTAAACATGTCATTGTTCTCTCTTCTGGCTGCTGTCATCAGTCTGTAGTGGAGTTCTTTTTTTATTATTTTAGCAAATAAGAATGCCAAAAAAATATTTGTGGTACTCTACCATTCACTGTTTATCCAACTATGCCAGAATGCCAGAAATGTGAAAAACGTCCATGTTTTTTTTTAACAAAAAGAACAAAAAATAAATAAATAATTTTTTTAAGAAAAAGAAATACTATTAAATACTAAACTGCTCAGAAAAATAAAAGGAACACTTGGAGTTACATTGTGTTGTTTAAGTGTTCCATTTATTTTTTTGAGCAGTATATTTTAGGAATGCTATTAAATACTATTTTAGTGTCTACTGTGTTGGCAAATATGCTGAAATCATACACGCTGTTGCATTCATCTGTATGCAAACAATATAGTTGAAAACTTGGCACATTCCATTATCTCTTTAATTATCTATTAAATTAGCACTTCCGGGGGGTGGTACGGTGGCTAAGTGGTTAAGACTGTCGCCTCACAGCAAGGAGGTCACTGGTTTGAGTCCTAGCTGGGCCAGTTGACATTTCTGTGTGGAGTTTGAATGTTCTCCCCATGTTCACGTGGGTTTCCTCCGGGCGCTTGGGTTTCCCCCGCAGTCCCCTACAATTGGCCGTAGTTTATGTGTGTAAATGTGAGAGTGTGTGTTTCCCAGTGTTGGGTTGCGGCTGGAAGGGCATCCGTTGCGTAAAACGCATGCTGGATAAGTTAGCGGTTCATGGTGATAAATATGGTAAATAAAGGGACTAAGCCAAATGAAAATGAATGACTGAATTATCACTTTCAGTATAAACAAATCATTTACTGACCCCTTGTCAATCAAAATGTTGATGTTTTTTCGTTTTTAATGTGAAGTTTATTTTTTTTGACAAAAGCATTCCAGAATTTCACCCCATAATAAATTTTGATGGTGCTCAGTTGTTTGCAGCTCCAAAATTCATCTCCAAATTGCAGCTTCAGATGTCTCTAAATTATCCCAGCCGCAGCTAGTGAAACAATCTAAAATTTACTTAAATAAAAATAAAAATATATATTTATTGTATTTATTTATTATGTACTACTAAAGCTTGTCTTGTATTTTTGATTTTATGTTTTATGTAATCACGTTAAATGTTTAATTTAATGTGTTCACATTTTGGTTTCTGTTTATGAACAAACATTTAACTATGAAGCCACTAAAATTCAAGATACTGGTGCAAAAATGCATATGTATGAGATTTTGTCTTATAGTTACAAACCAGTCTCATGAACAATGAGTGCATTGTCACATGTGTCTGTTTTTTCCCCAAATAGCATGAGTAAATATGTGATAATGAAATTATATAAGAGTTCAGTAAATAACAGGTCATCTGTTTTATACCAATATTGCCAACTAAATTATTACAGATAAAGCCACAGCAGAAGTGTTGTGAGACTGCAATGCATTTACAAATCAATCTGTGTTGTGAATGAATCAAACTTCTAATATTATTATTTAAAGGTAAGGCAGGTGATTTTAGAGAGGCTAGCAGGTGCTGAAGCTAAAGATCCTGGATCATCACTGTCTAAAGCCACAACTCCTCCAAAACACATGAACACACACACAATAAGTCATAGAGACCAGAAGTGACAAGAAAGATTACCTCATGTCTCATTCAACAGTGCGAAAACATTACAGTTCAAAGCTCATAATATTACAGTATCACCATAATAAGGGCACATAATAAGCATTTTACACTAAGGCACGCACGTTTTCAAAGTTTTTCTTTTTTTTTTTTAGTGAGAGCGCTGCATTTTTAGAATGGCAGCAATGTGATGAAGCGCTGTGTTCACAGTGTTTTTTTAATGCGCTGGCAATTGGAGTTAAAAGCAGTATTGCACAATTGTTTTTTGAAGAGCAGAGATATTATCAGCTTCTTTAGTGTCATGTGATCTGTCAGTCTGCCTAGTGGGAAAATTGGGAATGCAGTGTTGACGTGACCTGTTTACGCGACAGGGTGTGCAGAGGTATGCAAATCCACTTCTTGACAGGCAGATAGGACAGCCTATTGTAATTTTCAGATTATTTTTTTGGGTCATACAGCTTTCACAGACAAAAGAAATACATTTAGACCACTTAACTTAATAAGCGTTATTGAGATTTGAATGGACTTTTTAACCAGCATACCTTTTTTTTTAACCAAATCACCTACCCTGCCTTTAACCATTGTGTGTTTTTGGTTGTTTTCATCCACTCTGGTGCTGATTTTGAGTCTTGAATTGGCCACAACCTTCTCTGTGTTTCAGAAAATAGACTGATTTTTGGTGTCAAAATCTTATTTTGACACATATTTTGTGAAAATGCTTTGAAAATTAAAAAAAAACTCAACAGTACACTCTGGGCAAATTTACTAGCCTTCCGTTATGTTGTTGGGTGTTCTTGCATCAATATAATATATGCACCATTTTATGCATCATTATAATTTGTGATTGCAAAGCCATGATACCATATAAACAAGCTTTCTTGGTTTTTGGTGTTTTTTTCTTGTTGGGTAGAGGTAAAAAAAATATTTTTACAATTGACCATTGATTGCAGTGCTTAGTTTTTGACTTTAACAGTATATGGAGTTATATGGCACCTCATCTCTCAGAACATAGTCAACATAGTAAGTGTATTTATGCATGCACACTATAATTAGCTGTTTTACTCCATATAACTCCATATAAAAGCCAGAAATGTTTTTGCACAGGCCTATCTAAAGGGTTAATGGTGCCTACTGATGATCAACAGTAAAAAATTATAAATGTTACCCCTTCTCAACAGGGAAAACCACCAACAATCAAGAATGCATGATTATATGGTGTCATGGCTTTGCAATCAAAAATGTCATTATATTGGAAGTCAATGGAGCAAAAACAGTCAATAACATAATGAAAGGGTAGTCAATTTGAACAATACACAGGGTATAAGATCAAATTTCAAAATTAAAGTTCATCATGAACCAAACATATTACTCAAATATTACTCAAACCAGTTGCAAACACACACGTCTTATTTAAAATACATTGTATGGAAACATTAATAAAATGCAATGATTAATTGAAAGTCTTTCTAAACCGGATCTTACTATGACAAAAACACTGCTTTTTCCTGACAATCTCATTACCAGCACTCTCATTCCATCTGTGGGCTTTGTGCGGGGAGGTGAGGAGGGCAGACAGGCCATGTGTCTGGGGGACGGAGTGGCCATCAGGCAGGGTGACAGCAGGTCACAGTTGGAGAACAAGAGACTGATTCAGACCTCTTCTGATGCTCTCTTTCTGCTTTTGCTGGCTATGAAACAAACGGAGACAAACATGACGATTATGACCTACTTCATAAAGGGCACTTTTCAGAAATGCACACGTGCCGGATGTGTCACACCCACACGTAATATAAAGGACAACCTTTTGTCTATTGTGTATTTACTGAAATTGTTTTCATTCTGCTCAAAGGCAAAAGTGTGTAATATGGTGATTTATTTGTGTGTGTGTGTGTGTGTGTGTGTGTGTGTGTGTGTGTGTGTGTGTGTGTGTGTGTGTGTGTGTGTGTGTGTGTGTGCACAAAATATCTATCTTTCATATCAATTTCTAAACTTAAAATCCTTCATTCATTCATTTTCTTTTCGGCTTAGTCCCTTTATTAATCTGGGGTCGCCACAGCGGAATGAACCGGCAACTTATCCAGCATATGTTTTATGCACCTTCCAGCTCCATCACTGGGAAACATCCATACACACTCATTCACACACATACACTATGGATAATTTCGCTTACCCAATTCACCTATAGCGTATGTCTTTGCCCATGCGAACACGGAGAGAACATGCTAACTCCACACAGAAGCGCCAACTGACCCAGCCGAGGCTTGAACCAGCAACGTTCTTGCTGTGAGGTGAACGTGCTACCCACTGTGCCACCGTGCAGCCCAACTTAAAATCTTAACTTTGAAAAATAGTTGAGAATCAGCTCAAAATATCCACTTTCATATCAAGTTTAACCTTACAAAGTTCAGAATCCGCTGTCTGACTGCTGTTTTGATGCTGTTTGTTTAAGTCTGGGCCAGGTTATTGGAAGGTCAATGCATTAAGGCTTTTGGGCTGAGGATTAATGGAGGACAGGTGTGAAAACACAGCCAGATGCCACCAGAGAATTAAGGCTAAAGCTGCCTCCCAAATTGAATGTGTATATTAAGATCAATGCACTATTTTTTCTATATATGTTGTATAATTAGGCCTACTGTGTTTTCTAGAATTACCCGCAAAAAAAGTGTGAAATGCTTTTTATAAATTAACTTTGACTCACATTAGAGTCTGCTGTATAGATATTTGTGGATGTTTTGAACACTTTTTTCAGATGATAAAAACAAAACAATTGTATTCCAGCAACTGCTGTACTAATAATATGAGACATGGTATTATTATTGGGACATAAAATGTGCCTTGATAATGCTCCGGTTACTAAGGTAACCCTCGTTGCCTGAGGGGGGAACGGAAATGCTATGTGGAAACTTCCACTATGGGGATTTCATTCAGAAAGCCAATCATCGGAAAGAGTATGTAAACGGGCCAATGAAATGCCAATGAGTTGGCAGCTTCAGCTTGCGCAGCTGATGCTCATTGCAATTAATTTGGCTATAAGAGCACAGTGCGAGCAAAGCCAAAGCATCCTTTTTTAGCGGAAGAGACTTTCACCTCAACAGCTAAGGGGCAATCATTATGGCGAAGGAACATAGCATTTCCGTTCCCCCCCCTCGGGGAACGAGGGTTACCTTAGTAACCGGAGCGTTCCCCTTCGGGAGGTGGAACTTCAATGCTATGTGGAAACTTCCACTATGGGGAAATGTATGGAAAACGCTGAAATGATTGAACCTTACCTTCGCCCCCGATGAGAGGTTTGCCAGGCAAAAGAGAGCGTGATCGCACCTGCGTCACCAGAGGCGTGGTCTTCCAATGTGTTCCCTGGCCCTTACTTATCCCACTTCAACAGAAGATTTACAGATTTAGATATATTTTTCGGGAGTCACAAATGTGTCTAGATAATTTCTCGGAATTTAATACGACAGTATGTTGGGAAAGCATGCAGTCCCGATAGGGAGGACGCTGCGGAGGCCACCTGCTACCCAAGTGGGGAGACTGGTGGCGAGAGAGCATATGGACTAGCCCTGAGAAGGGGGAGCACGCATATGAATATAAGATGGTTAGCGGTGAGGGAAGACACGGGTCCGCCTGTGAGGTGGGGACTGCACCGTGGCAGTATAAGCATATGGGATTGCACATAGCGGGCACCTATACCCAGAACGCGGGCTGACCAGCGGGCATACCAACAACGTAACAGGCCAGCGCCTGACTCCTGACTCTCCAGCGGCTCCTCTGAGGAATATCTGCAGGGTTCGCCAATCGGGGAACTTTACTGACAGAGTGAAAAAGCGCACGTATCTCCGTGTTAGAGAGAATGGCGCAGCAAGCGTTTTACAACACCAAACCGAATGTCTCATTCACCGCGTGTGGAAATCGGCTCCCCTCAAGATTAATAAATGTCTCAATAGTTGTCGCCCAGCCCTCAGCTCTACAGTGTCTGTTAGAGAGGCGCCACGTGCTAACGCCCAAAAGGATGCGCGCTTCGAGAAGGGGGTAACTCCTGGGGGACACGGCTCGCCCTGGCTCAGATGAGCGAGGGAGATGGCATTCACTGTTCAGTGGGTATGTTCCAACCTCTGTTTGGATACGGCACTTCCCTTCTGCCGATCACCGTAACAGATAAAAGAGCTGAGTATGGTCCATATAATACGCAAAGCGCAAAGGACACAGCAAATAAAGGGGCTGGGTCTACCTCCTCCGTGGGCAGCGCTTGCAGGTTCACTACTTAGCTGAAAGAACGCTGTAGGAACCTAGGGCACCTAGGTGGGCTGGGGTCTCAGGTAAACGTGAGAGTGGGCCGGCCCAAAACGCTGGCACATTTCGCTGACCGAAAATGCCTCCAGATACCCACCCATTTGGCCGATGCGAACGCGACCAGCAGAGCTGTCTACCTGGACAGAAATCTTAAAGATACTAAGTCAAGTGATCGAACAGACCTCTACTAAGAGAGATTTCCAAGTGGGTATAAGAGGGAAACAGGAAAAATTAATATTCATGTCTCGTGCCTCTGGGAACTAGAACTAGAACTAATCAATTGCTCCCGAGAGTGGGCTTAAAATCAGCCAGTTGCCGAGACAATTGAGTATGCGGATGCCCACGAGCCGAAGGGGCACTAGGGCTCCCTCCGCGAGAATGGTGATGACCCGCGGAGACAGAGAGAACCCGAAAGGGAGGACTTGTACTGCCAGGCTCCACCTTAACGCAGACCACAGAAACTTACGGTGGTGTGGAGTATGCAGACATGATGTACGCCTCCTTCAGATCTATTGCTGCAGACCAATCCCGAGGGCGAATGCACCGGAGGATGCGCTTTTGCACAAACATTTTGAACGGCAGCTTGTGCAGACAACGGTTCAAAACGTGCAGATCTAGGATTGACCATAGCCTACCGCTCTTTTAGGTATGATGAAGTACAGGCTGTAAACCCGCTCTCCATCTCGGTTGCATCCTTCGCCAGGAGGACAGCAATCTTCTCTCGCAAGACAGGGGCGGGCACAGGGCTGACCCTGGTGAGAAACACCCCCGTGAACTTGGGAGGCCGTTCGCGAATTGAATCGCGTAGCCGAGTCTGATCGTGCGTATGAGCCGCCGCGAAGGGCTGGGCCGCGCTAAACAGGCAGGCAGAGCCCTCACTAATGGACTCACCGCTACAATCGCTGACGTACCAGGTCAGGGACGGGGAGCGCTAGTTGCCTGTGAGGTGCTCTACGCTGCCGCTGGTCTGAGGCGCAGGCGGGGGCTGAGCAGCACTCGTAGACGGGTGCTCTCAGCGACAAGCAGTGGATGTCGTATCCGACTGCACCGCCATGAATTCCTGGGTGAATCCACCAATGGTGTCGTCGAACAGGCCAGACTGGTATAGGTGGGGGTCAAGAAAGTAAACTTTGTCGACTCTGCACATATTTTTGCCAGGTTTAGCCCGAGGTGGCGCTCCTGGACCACTAATGTGGCCATCGTCCTTCCCAAGACACACGCAGCGGACTTGAGGTCCGTGGAGCTCAGTCGGGTGCGGGGCTTGTAACAAGCCTGGGTTGGAACCACCCTTGTGCAGCTGGGCCAGCGCGCGCGCATGGACCCTAGCATGGAGGGTGGAAGCAGCCTGGCCCGCGGCTGTGTGGGCTCTGGCTCGGGAGGCAGAAGACCAACACGCCTTGGACGGGAGATGAGGCTGACTCCAGCAGAAGGAGGCACCACGCGGGCCTGTGATAGCTCTCTCAATCTGGGGAATCGACTCGTACTCCCTGGCTGCTCCACCATCAAAGGTGGTGAGGCGGAGGCGCATGCAGAGAAAGGTGCCCTCAAGACTGCGGGGGCCCATTGTACACTTCCAGGAAGAAAGGGATGGGAGGCTAGAAGGTCTTGCCTTTTAATCCTCCACATACACCCATCTAGTCGGTCCGGCTGCAGGGCTGGGGGATAAACCATCTCCAGACCCACGACAGAAACAGCCCGGGAAAGCACGGTTGTCCTGTCTGTTTCAAGATCGGCTGCCGCCGCTCTTGCTCTCGAGGGGAGGGAGCCGAGGGAGGGAAATCCTTCATCAGACCATGACAGCCCAACCTTCGATGCAGCGATGGACATCTGTCATCAAGTGAGAGGGCGGCCATCCGAGGATGGAGCATTTCTCTAACTCGAAGCTTGGATGGAGCGTGTGGAGGATCGAGAGGTCCGCAAGCCAGAGGGCGGCAGATTTACTCCCACTGTAACCCTCAGATCTACCCGAGTGCCCACCGCGGAGCGGGGGACAACTGGGGTGGGTGGCCCTTTTGCAAGAGCGAGCCGCGATCTTAACTGCGCAACAGACATGCCACTGCAGTGATGGCATGCATTGCCCACGAGCATCGCATAACATGCTGGACCCCCAGACATGAAACGCAGTGCTCGTGCCCATCATCCGAGGACAGGAAACCACGCGCTGCACGACCGTGTTGCTCTTTTAGGAAATTCGCAACAATACATACCGCTCTGAAGGACCGGACCCAAAGGATGCCAGGCAAGGGAGAAACCCAGCTCGACCGTCTGCCGCTACGTGTCACACACTCTGGACCGGGAGATCGCTCTCGTTCACTCTCTGTCTAAAACTCAGCTCATCGACTCTCTCAGAAGACTGTTGAAGTCTCTGAAGTGAAAATGATGCTTTGGCTTTGCTCGCACTGTGCTCTTATAGACAAATTAATTGCAACGAGCATCAGCTGCGCAAGCTGAAGCTGCCAACTCATTGGCATTTCATTGGCCTGTTTACATACTCTTTCCAATGATTGGCTTTCTGAATGAAATCCCCATAGTGGAAGTTTCCACATAGCATTGAAGTTCCCCTCCCGAAAGGGAAATAGCATTTAAAGGCATAGTTCACCCATTCTGCATTAATAGACTCACCCTTTACTAGTTCAAAACCTATTTAAGTATCTTTCCTCTGTTAAACAGAAAAGAAGATATTTTTGAAGTATGCTGGCTTCTGGCTCCCATTGAGTTCCAACAATTTTTATTTCCTACTATGGAAAATGAATTTATATAGAAATATGTTTTAACATTTTTAAGGTTTAAAACCACACGAGAGATAGTAAATGATAAGGTAATTTTCATTTTTGAGTCAACCATCTCTTTAAGTTGTGTGACAGTCAATGAGGCTGTTTCTCAATATGTGTTTTTCAGCGATCTTGCGTCCTTGCGTTATCGTGTAACGTCATCATCAACCGCCAAAGTTCAGTTCCAAAACATCACAAGAACGGAAGATGCGCGAAAGTTCCCGAATGTGTTCTTGATATCAAGGACGTACAGATGCAGACTTGAGCACCGAACTGGCTCTAGAAGTCCCAGAAGTCTTTGGGGCTGAATAAAGGAGGTGGGAACCGCAGCATATAATTATTAAAGTTCAGAGATATAACTTATTTATCGCAGCAGTGTCCATAAAAAAGGGGCCGGTGAAAGTAAACATTAACACAAAAATCTTAATAAAGCCATGAGGGAGTTTATTTGCTGAAATTTGTATTAAAATCTGTTTTAAATGTTTTGTGAAAAGTTTTTTTGTAAGGTTTTTGTGCCTGTTATACATATTGAAATAGGAAAAAAAAACAATAAACCATTGTATAAATGTTTCAATAAGTGTCCGTTAAAATGCGTGAAGGGCACTTGACCACCAGGGAGAAAGCAGCATCTCATTTCTCACAGGACGCGTTCTCCGTTCTCGCAGTCCCCCAAGTTTGTTTTTCTGAGGTAACCTGGCAAGACCGGTCTTCACAAAAACAAATTGCGTTTCTTTTTTTATGTGTTATAAACTCAGTCCTGTTTGTGAAAAAATTGTCAATTATTCCTCAAAAAATGAACTTTTTGTTTAATGTCTAAGCTCACTCACTCACTCATTTACTATCCTTCAGCTTACTCCCTAATTTATCAGGGTTCGCCACAGTGGAATGAACCGCCAATTACTTTGGCATATGTTTTATGTGGCAGATGCCCTTCCAAATGTCTAAGCTGTTGATTCATATAACAACCAGCCATTTTCTCATAAATGCAAAAAATTGTGTTATTCTTATTTTTTGCTAACCTTAGATTATTGTCGTTTAGCAACGTTAGTATTATTCCTTCAGTTTGGAGTAATATGGTACACTTAAACTAACTTTCTACTCATGAATTCCATGCAATACTCTGCAGAGTAAAATGCTGTTTTATATTTACACCTTATTGTATGTATGTATGGAGAAAGGCCTTGCAGCATCTGTTTATGGTTAATTGTGTATTGTGTGCTTGTGCAGGGCTGGAGAAGGAAGGACAACTGGTGTTATAAGATCACAGATCAGGAGCAGACATTTCAGGATGCTGTGAAAGGATATTATTGCAAATCACCTCTTGTCACTATAGAAAACAGGTATGTCAAAAATCGCATTACAGAATCGTGTTGGAATTGATCAGGATTAAGTATTTTTAAGTCATTTACTCGTTAACTTTGAACATTGATGTCTTAGTTTGTACTTTAAATTGTTGTTGAATGATAGATAATAAACTTGCTGAATAATATTGTGTGTGTATGTAAATATATTATCATCTTCATTTACAAGTAGCAGGGTATTTACGGCTACTGAATATTTCTGTTTGTTCGCATCCCGTCACTTTGTGCCCCCTGGTGGCAGTGTCGAATGGCTGTTACACTTAAAACATTTTAGTAATCCCTTTGTCCCGTGGCGGCATCACACGTGGCGGTAGTGGTCATTCTGAAATATCACACACTATATATAGAATATTATCATACTGTAACATCATGAGAACCAAGAAAAACATATTTAAAAAGACATTTAAATTTTAGACTAAATATTTCTGGAGGACTCGGCAGCATTATAAACCAACCTGGAAAAATCTTATGCAAGAATAATTAAGATATTTACACCTCGAGAGAAGCAGATACATACATGCAAATCAAAATTGGAGTTTGTATTTTTTTTCTGCGGCAGGTTTGAGCAGGCCTTTTTAAAAAGCCTGATCAGTGAAATGGGAGGCTCTGACTCTCAATATTATTGGACAGCTTTACAAGACCTGAACAGAACAGAAGAGTATCGCTGGCTGACTCAGAATGGCTCAGCAGCACCCCTCACCTACACTAACTGGAATCGACACCAGCCGGGTAAGCCTTTACAACAGTTGAAATGCCCTGTAGTGTGTAATGTAATTGTTTTTTGTGAATGTAAAAGTGTAGCAAAGTTTTAAAGTACAAAGTTCAGGATTATTACAAAGGTCTGTCATGAAACTCTATTGGGCAAACAGGCTGACGAGGGCACGAGGCCTATCCAATCTGCTTCCAACTGCTAAGCACAGGTGATTGGTTGCTATCACCACAGCAGCCAATAAGCTCACTCCTTAACATTTAAATACAACCCCAAATCAGAAAAAGTTGTGATGGTATGGAATAGGCCAATAAAAAAAGAAAGTAGTGATTTCTAAATTTACTTTGACTTGTATTTCATTGCAGAAAATACAACAAACATTTAATGTGTTCCTGGTGATTTTTATTGCTTTTTTTTTTTTTTTTTCAAAATAAACGCATCTTCCAATTTTGGTTCTTGCAACACATTTAAAAAAAAGTTGGAACAGTAAAGCATTTTACTCTTTGTAATGTTGCCATTCCTTTTCACAACACTTAAAAGACATTTAGAGACTGAATACACCAAGTGTTTCAGGTGTTATTTTGTCTAATTCTTCCTGCAAAGTCTTAAGGTGGGCAACAGTATGGAGTCTTTGCTCTACAAAATTCACCACACATTCTCTATTGGAGACAGGTCAGGACTGCAGACAGGTCAGTCAAGTACCTGTATTTTCTTCCTCCACAGCCAGGACTTTGTAATGTGTCTTGATGAAATATGCATCTAACATACATATTGTGGTACTTGAAAATGGTTTGCACAAGTAGTCCTGTGCCCATGTGGTGATATCGCTTATAGATGAATGGCGATTGTGGATGCAGTGCCACCTGAGCGAACGGAGATCACTGTAGTTCAGCTTAGGATTGCGCCCTTGCACACTGAAATTCCTCCAGATTTCTCGAATCTTTTTATTATGTTATACACTGTCGAAGGAGAAATATCCAAATGTCTTCCTATCTTTCTTTGAGGAACATTATTTCATATATCAACATTTCAATAATTTTCTCACATATCTGTTAGCAAACTGGCGATCCTCTGCCCATCTTTGCTCCTAAAGGACTAGATTTTTCTTGGATTCTGCTTTTGTACCAAATTATAATTACAATCCCCTGTTGACATCACCTGTTTCAAATGGCATCATTATTTAACCAATTTACCTGATTACTAGCCCTAAATTGCTCCTGTCCCAACTTTTATTGTAATATGTTGCAGGTCTTAATGACAGGAAAGGATCTATATTTACAAATGAAATGAAGTTGAGCAGACAAAACATGAAAAGTAAATTTCAAAGTAAATTTAGAAATCATTACTTTCTTTTTTATTTGCTTTTTCCACACTGACCCCACTTTTTTTGAATTGGGGATGTACCTAAGTGTCATTTACATTACATTTGCAGCCCATTTTGCAGACTCCACCCCAGCTCCACCTGTGTATAGATTTACTACTGTATGCAAATGCTATGTTTGTAGCTGCAGTGTGTTATATTCTCAGACAAATACACCAGCATTACAATATAGCATACATATTAATTACCATGCTAAATCTGTCATAAAGGTCTCCTTTAGTGAATTGATGTGTTTTGTAGGAAACATATCCATATATAAAACTGTTTAAAAAACTTTTGTGTAACTTCTGGTAAGCCCCATCCCTCATCTTCTTCTAATTTTGAGGTGCATTGTTTTTGTGCATTAGCGCCATCAGCTGGACAGGGTTGTGTTTTGTGTGTCTCTTTTCAATGTGTTTCTACGTTCCTTTTAACTGCACAGATTAGTGTTTTTGGACCTTGGATAGACATAAACCTCCTGTTGGAGACCCCAAAACAAATTTAGGACCAATTTATTATAGTAGTTTAATAGCGGCCCTTTTATATCATCATAATAGCTCTTCCTTAAAGTCCATATGAAATCAAAATCTACGATGTTTATTTCTAGTGCACATTGTTATTATTTAGATGAATAATGAATCCATGCAAGTTAATCCACTGAAAAAAAAGTTTTTTTTAGTAGTCTTCAATCAAAGTCTGACCATTATGCATAGAGTGTCGATCCTTCTCTGTTGACGTCAGTTTAACAGCTTCAGCCACAATATTTTTTACCACGCCCCTCTTACTGTTAGTTTGCTAAAAGGGAATGATGCACAAAAAGAAAGCTCCGCCCCCCTGCTCAATATTCTGTTTCATTTAAAAGTATATTAACATACTGCAATAAAATTCTCAGCAACTTACGGTTTATGCAGACTTGTAATCCGGTGTTTCTGTTTGCCTGCAGTGAGTTTAGGTGCGTGTGTGGTGATGTCTGGCGGTCGAGCTCTGGGTCACTGGGAGGTGAAAAACTGTCACACTTTTAAGGCTCTGGCTGTTTGCAAACAGGAAGTGAGTGGAGATCATGACACTCTGATGCCTGCACCACACATAGATATGAATGCAGCCTGTCCAGCTGGATGGGAGAGTCGCAGTGGCCTGTCTCACTGTTACAAGGTATATAATCATATAACATTACAGGGATTCACTATATGTTATAATATTGTTTTATGAGATATGCTTTACTTGATATTTACTGTCGTTCATGTCTGTTCAGGTGTATCACAATGAAAAGATCCTGATGCAGCGCACTTGGACCGAGGCTGAGTTTTTCTGTCGGGCTTTGGGTGCTGATCTGGCCAGTTTTCATCACTATGAAGATCAAGCTTTCGTCAAAAAAATCCTCTCTGTGATGTTCCAAAGGTTGGTTTACAAGTTTTTCTAGTTGGTTTATACATTACTTAAATGGTGGGCTTGAAAAAACACTATGAAAATGATGTATAAACCAACTAGAAAAAGTTGGTAGTTGGTAGCTAGTTGGTATCTACATCCTTTTCATAGTGGTTTTTCAAGCCCACCATTTAAGTGACCAAACATACATGTTGTTTCTTTTTTGTTTTGCTATGGTTTGGCTTTCTCTCTTTTCTCTCTGTTTGCCTGCATGAATTCTGTTGTTACTTTTATCTATCTATATATATATATATATATATACATTTATGGCCATTTTATAAATTTTATGAAAACAATTGAAAATGGGTGAAACACCATGCTCATTCTGACCTACTACAAAAGGGCATTCATATATCAAAATATCATACAAAATGTTGTTATATTTTAAATGATTAAAACTTCTAACTGACGAATGGGTTAAACTTTTGATTTAGATTTTTAAGAACAATGGCAAAGAATAAAGATATAAAATGTAGTATAATACTACTATATATACTATATACCAGGGATTCTCAACCACTAGTGGGCCTCAGCGATCCTGCAGGTGGGCCGCGAGATAGCTTAAAATTACCTCTCAATATTATTCTATCATTTTTGTATTTCATTATTAATATGCTATATTAAAATGATCGAAGTAATGCACTTTCTCCTGTTTCCTAATGGCTAAAAACAACCTCATGATCGCGTCGGCAACTAGTACGCTTATGTCTGTTCATTCACAAACTATACGTGAAGTGAAAATCTCTCTTTGTGTATTTTTGTGTGAACTATTTAATATATCTGCATAGTTGTCCAAATTAATGTCCTGTGAGTGTTTTAGAGCGGATGCGCACCCACACAGGAGGATTTAGTGAGGCTCAATGGTGTTTCATTCTGCTATAGACTGTAAAATAAACTTGCATATGAGCTTCAGATGCGCTCTGGTGGAGCTGTTCACTGTTCCTGTAAGTGATCTCCCATTAATATCCAGCTGCAAACTCAACCGCCATCAGATCGACGCGTTTCAACTGATTTAGAGTGTTTTGCTGTATTTTACATTTGTCTGTACATTTATGAATAGTAGATATTTAATAGTAGATATTCAGTCAGTCCAGTTTAAAGCAGAAGCTGGTCCTTTGCAATCTATACAACATATATTGTATATACATATATATCTATAAGTAAAATACATCTATAAGTACAAAAAAAAGTTTGAGAACCCCTGCTATATACTATACTACTATACTCATAGATTTTTAGTGGGTGTACACTTTTGTTTACATGTATGAATTTATTTTTTTCTACACTGTAAGTCCCTTTTTAAAGTTTCAAAATAATTATTATTATTTTTGATATTTTTTATTGTTTATTTGCTGTTGTTGTCTCTTTAGTAAGGCTCAATTGTTTATATTTGTTTATTTATTCATTTTCTCTTTGCTTTTTTTCCTTTTGTCTTATTCCAGTACAGAGGGTCGTTGGTTTTGGGTGGGCTTTACTAGGAGAAACCCTTCTTCTGATGGAGCCTGGGAGTGGTCAGATGGTACACCGGTAAATATTTACAGAGGAGAAAAAAAAAGAGTTAGAAAAAGGTTGAGTTCTTTTAGACATGATTAAATGTTTCATCTATATGATGATCTATATGATATCCCGGACAATTTTTAAAAATAGGATTTGCAATTGCATTTTCAACATGTGGAAGCATAAATTGTGACATAATCCAACTGCAATTGCAAATCCCTCATTACAATTTGCATTTCTGCTTTCACGAATGTGCAGTGACTGCCACATTTCAAATGAAAAAGCAAAGTCCATTTGCAAATGCATTTCCATGTCTTACGAGCTATGAGCCTGACATAAATAGCAATAATTATAATAATTAAGCAGCAATAATTAAGGCTTGTATGTGTTTGTTTGTCCAAACTCGGTCCTGGAGGGCCGGTGTCCTGTATAGTTAAGCTCCAACTTCCTTCAGCACATTCCTTGGAAGTTTCAAGTATACCTAGAAAGAGCTTGATTAGCTGGTTCAGGTGTGTTTAATTGGGGTTGGAACTAAAATATGCAGGACACGGCCCTCCAGGACCGAGTTTGAACACCCCTGACCTACGGAGTTTGTTGCATGGCTTTCTTCGCAATGCTGTCAGGGACACCAAGACAGACAACTTGTTTGTATGCAACAAGCATTTTTGTTGGGAAAGCTGTATGAGAATTGGAGAATGGCGGTCTTTGTCTTTTATCAGTTGAGTTTATTACTATTCAGACACATCGCCTATATCCATGCTGCTGTGTTCACACATGTTTAAAATCCTCTAGATTACCGGCAGGGCTAATGGTTGGAATAGATAGGGAAAGAGACCCGCTGCACTGCCATCCATGTTGTGTTCATTCAGACCCGGGGATTGAGGAGGAGAGAAGTCCTCCTCTTTTATAGTGTTAATATAAGCATGATTATCTTAATAATGATATAACAAATTGTGGTTATATATTATATGAAATTACGAATAGCCTATCGTATATGTAATGGCATTAAATTACTTACTGTTTATTTCTTTGCATTTTAACCTTGTAAACCTTAAAATCATGCGTCTCCTCACATTTTGTATTGGATTTTTTTTTATCTTGAGCTGGTAAGCCAACTGAGAAAAGCCCTTCTTTTTCCCCTGCTCTGCCGACCACGCTCACTCCTCCCTCTGCTCACAGTGCTCCACGCCCATCATGAAGCATTTATTTAAAAAAAGTTCTGAGGTAGACTTGAAACTGAAAGAGGGGGGTTTCATGGCCCTTTAAGTAATTATCTTATTCATCCCATCCTGCAGGTAGTGACATCGTTCATTGAGGATATAAATGAAGCAGACTCTCACATGTGTGCTGTGTACAGTGACCTCACAAACACTCTCACTCCTCACTCCTGTGATTCCAAATATGAATGGATTTGCAAAGTGCCTCGAGGTTTGTGAAGTCTGTTTGTTTGCTAAAACAACATGTTGGTCTTTTAAGCAAAAAATATCCATAAAAATGCACTGAAATGCAGCCGTTTGATTTTTTTTATTTCCACAGGTGTGGAGTTGGTCAAGCCATACTGGTACAGTGACCGTAAGTACAGTTCTACCAAAGTTATGTGCTCTCAAGTTTTAAACAAAACTCTCTCAAGAAGCTTGTTAACTGTCAAATCAAATTTAACAACATTTATTTACATTTACAAGACTTTTATAATAATACTACTAAATAAATTTAACTGTTTTATACAGTGAAAGTAAACTCAAATCTTTCCAAAATGATTCATTACACTCTTAAGTTGTTTTGTTTATTTAAACATGCAGTCAGAGATTTATTCATTTTTATTTTGCACAATATCAGTTGACGTATAAATACCTCACACTAGTGGGTTGCTTTCTACTGCTTTTAATCGCACCGGCCCGCTGTCATCTAAATGTTGCCAACACTCCTAAATTAAAGGTGACCTATTTTGCCACTTTTTACAAGCTGTAAAATATGTCTCTAATGTCCAGAGTGTGTATGTAAATTTTCAGTTCAAAATAACCCCCAAATAATATTTTATAACTCTTTGAAACTGCCCCTTTTATGCTTTGATCCAAATAATGCCGTTTTGGTGACTGTCACTTTTATTTAAAATAAGATTGTCAAAACGTTTCAAAAGAGGGCGTAGCTACAAATGCCTGTGCATCAGCAGGATGAGGGAGCGATCATCACTAATGGGTGGGGCTTTCCCCCTCTGATGACACGTACAAAGGGAGAATGTCAATCCAATTGTTTCTGCAGACTGTTTTTATCAAGTGTAATTATAAAAAATGTGATGAATACATTTTTACCATTAGAAGCTGGTTATGTTCACAGACTGTTGCTGATGCACTGCTTTAAACCACTTATAAAAGTGATTTTTACATAATAGGTCCTCTTTAATTAACATTGTAGTTAGTGTACCTTTAAGTTGAAATATCAAGTGAAGTGATTAAATGTGTGTTTCATTCTGAATGCAGGAGATTCGAGAGCCTTGTATGCTCACCGTGTGTTGTAATACAACAGAAAATCATGATTATGAACATTTATTTCCATGCCTAATCTCAGACAGTGAATCATCTTTTAATTAACTTAAATATTGGTGTCTCTGAGATGCAGCAAGAGCCTGTAATGTAGTTACTTCACCGAACAGTGACTAAAGAGTGGTCAAAGTGTGGTCAGCCACTGACACTGCACCCTCTTACTTCCACCTGCTTTTGAAGGTCTATAGTACATCCCCTCTAGGAGCCTCCGGTCAGGGTGTGAGCACCGCCTTGTGGTGCCATCGCAGAGAGGCTATAAGTCACTTCCCAAAACCTTTTCATTTAATGTTCCACGCTGGTGGAATGATCTGCCCATTCCTCGTTGGACTGCAGATACACTGATATTCTTCAAACAACAACAACTAAAAACCCATCTCTTCCGAAAACACCTGAACCCCATTGGCCTATGATCATTTCCTGCTTATCAAACTATTTCACTATGTAACAAGAGGCAATTCAATCATAACTTAATGTTACTGCAGCTAGCATAACATTATTTATCAATATGTGGCTTTTTTTGGATTCTCGGAAGCTAGAGAAATTAAAATTGTAAAACAGGAAATACATTGGGACAATTGTTTTTGTTTACATCTCTCAAAATGGTCTATAGAAGCACTTTCTCTCTCTCTCTCTCTCTCTCTCCCTCTCTCTAATAAAACCTCCTACTCTAGCCCTAAATTATCTGAGCACAAACAAGCTACTTTGAATAACTAGAACTTCTTGTATGTATTGCCTCTTCTTGTTGAATCGCTGAATAACTCCACAATTGTAAGATGCTTTAGACAAAAGCATCTGCTAACTCTAATGTAAATGTAGATAAACAGCTTCTAAGATATAGTTTTCTCCATTAGCACATAAGTAGGTTTGGTTTTCTACATGTCACAACTTAACAAGCAAAAAGAGCTCTGTATCTTTAATGATGATGTTAATGACAGTGGTTTGTGTTTATGCTGCAGAACATGCACCGTGGGTGTTTTTCCGTGGAGCTGAATATTACTTTGCCAGTAAGCAGTTTCCCTGGCAGTCTGTTTCTTTCGCATGCAAGATGATGGGCGCTGATCTGCTCTCTGTCCACTCTAGTGAAGAACTGAACTTTATAAAAAGGCGCATTACAAAGGTAACTTTATTTATAGTGCATACACTACCATCCAAAAGGAAGTAATAATTTAAGTTCATAAAGAATTGGTCATGTATAATAGCCAAAAACATACTGCAAGTTTCAAGAGTAGCATTTGGTTCCAAATCGTTTTTGGAACTTTTTTAAATAGTACCAGTGCCTGAGCAGATTCTTGGAAGACAAAAATAGCACAAAAAACATCGGATGACATTACAAAACAGAAGTGTGCAGTAAACAAATAAATGAATTATCAGTTACAGTACTAAAAACAGCTGTCTTTAGTTATTGGTATGATAAAACCATCTTCAAATTTCCTGGTTTATAATGCGATCATTTAAGACAATGGACAACAAAATACCTTTCACTATAAATGTAATATTTTGATAGAACATTAAGGCTGCGTATTCATCAAAGCATTTTTTGCTCTGCAGAAACACAAGCACTGTTCTAAAAATGCTCAGCTGCATTTTTTCACTCGACTGCTATCATACAGGGTATCCCCACTTTACAGTTATAAGTTAAAAATCTTCATAGATATTTACATTAGATGTCGCCTACGCTGTTGTTGTCTATTGGAAGGAATGCATCAATACAGCCTTCATTTTACAGGGTAACACTCCTTTGAAATGAATGTGGGACCAAGGTGCAGTGGCGGACTCGCCATCCGGAGCCATAGATATAAACACATATATACATACTGTATATCTATGATCGGGCATTTTCCCAGTGGTTAGTGTGCAAATAATTTTTTAAAATTACGAAAATTAGAATTTTACATTACATTTCTCCATCGATGGATAAGTGACCGCACAGGCATTGCCTACAAAGAGCAAGTGTTTGTGTAAATGTATAATCCACCCTGCCTGTCGTGAAACACACCCCCTCTCCAGCTTTCACTTCTCATTCTAACGGAGGGAGCAATTCATGTGTGAATAAATGTGTTATGAACGACTCGTGTGAACCATGGATATCCCTGCGTCTCAATGTGCATATCCACCTTTCTCATCTAAATGGTATATAACATTTGTAATGTTCAATAATTTAGGGTAGACAGTATGCACATTGAGGCACAGGTACTGTTATGTTGTCAGGCACCCTTTTAAGTTAGGCTACTTCAAAAACTAGCCGTTACTTCACTTGGCCAACAATAATACAAGTTTCTGGCACCGCAGTGTCTTGTTGTCATATTTCATTTACATTGTTTGCTGATTTTATTCAACTAGCATAAGCCTAGTATTTAGTGCAAGTTGGTGCTACTTTGCCTTATAGTCAGTGCAATAAGAGACTGTATTATTATCAATAATGTTACTTGTTTAGCACAAAAGTTCATAACATACAGAATCATAAAAATTAAATCTTACCTATAAAATGTTCTGCCTTTATGCGTTGTTTTCTTTGTTTGCTCGTTTCTCCGTACGCAGCACAAAAGTCCAGCATCTTCAGATTGGCTTTAGTCTTGACTAGTGCGGTTGAATGACTTCTGTCCTGGGAGCACTGTACAAATGTGACACATGCTCACTGTCTGTATGCGATATCTAGTGTATATATCTATGGAAAATCTTTAGCAGATTATTTGTTGACAGTTGCTTGGTATTGTCCCGCCCCTTCTCCACTGTGATTGTAGGGCTAGCTCAAGAAGTGACACTGATGGACGCTGTGTTTTTCAACTTGCAATGGCCTAAAAATCACAGAGAGCATTGCAGCGATACCATTGACAATAACAGAAAACTACTGCTCAGCTTGAGAAAAATTGCTTCGATGGACATGCAGCTTTATAAACTTGATGCTGTACTTTTTAAGTCACAGTCCATCATGCAGATCATGCCACGTCTGAATGCAACACTGGCATTGTTTTGTCTTGTTTAATACTGTAAAGACGCTTCAAGTTATATTTAAATACATTATGTTGTCTGGAGTGTGAATTGCAGCTCTTGGACACTTCTGAGATCAAACACTTTCTTTACTGTATGTTTGTTTTGTTATTCAGAGAAAAATGCTCAGCACACATTAACTAACATGAACTAGGTGTATTGTAAAGCGTTATCGAAACATCTTTAAACTTTATGTGTGTGTGTGTAAGTGTACATACAAATGACAGAATTTATCTGTATCTATTTAAAAATGCATGTGCTTGTTTTTTTAGGACTCTGAATATTGGTGGATTGGTTTGTCTGCTAACAGTGGCCACAATGGCCTCAGGTACCTTTCGTTAAACTATTAATTTATTTGTGGTACAATTGACCCTTAGCCAGAAGTTTGATTGACAGGTGATATTTTTCACCTGTTGTTACACCATTTTGTCATCAAGCCAATAGGGATGCTCATTTATTCATTCATTCATTCATTTTCTTTTTGGCTTAGTCCCTTTATTAATCAGGGGTCGCCACAGCGGAATAAACTGCCAACGTATCCAGCTTACTTCCGGCCGCAACCCAACACTGGGAAACACCCATACACACTCTTTCACACACATACCTAACTGACTCAGCTGGGGCTTGAACCAGCAACCATTTGGGTTAATTTTGCTAACTGACAACTGCTGCTCGTTAACCAAATATTGACCGGTAACTGGTCAGATTAATGTGTTATTATTATTTAATTTAAAAAAAAAAATTTTGATGTGTCTATTTTGGAGCGACGTGGTGGCGCAGTGGGTAGCACGTTCGCCTCACAGCAAGAAGGTCGCTGGTTAGAGCCTCAGCTGGGTCAGTTGGCGTTTCTGTGTGGAGTTTGCATGTTCTCCCTGTGTTGGCGTGGGTTTCCTTCGGATGCTCCGGTTTCCCCCACGAGTCCAAAGACATGTGGTATAGGTGAATTGGGTAAGCTAAATTGTCGTAGTGTATGTGTGTGAATGAGTGTGTGTGGATAGTATAGTAATGAGTGTACTATAGCATATAACAATTTAGTTGTTTACAAATGATATTGCATTCAGTTGCATAAGCATTTAACTGATACTCTTAATCGGTTAAAAACACACCCTTTCGGTTAACGGTGAATTGGTTATTATGAGCATCTTTACAAGCCAACCATACAGTGGAGTTGCTAGATAAAGGTCAGCGCATTTAATTCTCTGGTAATTTAGAAAAGCTGCTCAGGCAGTCTGGGGAATATGCTCAAGTCTACTTTTGTTAATAATAGAAAGACATTCAGACAGACCGAGATACAGTATATATAATATCTGTAATGGTAGTGAGTGTGCTGGCAACAATGTAAAGTTCTAAGCGCAGTTTTATTGAGATTGGTCAGGCAGGCAAAGGTCAAAACAAGAACAAACAACAATATAGGGGTAGTCCAGAAAACAGGTAAAAGGTTCAGGCAGGCAGCTAACAATCTTGTACAGTAAAAATAAAACAATTGTCTTATATGTTTGTCCAAAAACAACAACAGGGAAACCAAGAACGCTCAGATTGCACACTTTACAGTAAAACAAAACTATGCAATGAGAGAGTGTGACTGAAGGGTTTATATAGCCAGAGTAATCAGTGAGAATGATCTTCAGCTGTCCGTGCATGTATCAGTCCAGATTATTCACAGCTGTAGCGGGTGTTGATTTGCACAAAGCACCATGGTATTTGTAGTCCATGTGAATAACAGGTAGCATATACAGATAGCTGGAGTGGCCTGTAATGAGTTTGATGGGCACTCCAGCTGATAATAGTAACAATATCTGTGGCCATTTTTTATAATAAATTCTTGCAAGAGGAGTCGTATAACAATGGGTAAATGAAAACTGCTATTGCTAAAGATTTGCTCAAATTTTTAATGGAAACGTGCCTATTGTTGACATCGCTGTAATCCTAGTGTCATTAGCCAGAATATATCGTAGTTTATTTTTACTCTGTGATATGTAGGCTAAAGCTGCATTTAATTTAATTTGAACTTTGCTTCCTTTTAAATCACTTTCAGTTCTGAAGATATCATTTAAATTTGCAGGTCATTTTTGTGCTTCTTTTTTGAAGTCAATGTTTATTTTTTTTCAGAAATAATTCATTATGTGCCTGCCAAGAACACAAATTGACATTGCTAGTTGTGACTATTTATCAGATACAGTAAAGGGCATGTCTGGCAAAGCGTCAATTGTATTTAGTTAATTAATATTACAGAAATCACACACATCACCTTTAAAAAAGAAGTATAAGAGGAACCTACACTTCTACACCAAACTTTTATCACCTTCACGCTTTTTGTCTTATGTTTGTGGTCTGCAGTTGGACTGATGGATCTGCTCTGGATTATGAAAACTGGGAAAACGATCAATTTTCCAGAAAGCCTGGTCAAAACTGCATCCAAATGTCGTCTCAGTCTGGTAAACAATATACTGTATGTACAAATAAGTACAGTTATTCATTATAACGAAAGGCTGCTTCTCAATGGTGTTGTGCAGGTCAGTGGTCTGCAGGAAGCTGTAAAGATCCTCGTGGTTATGTGTGCAAACGCAGAACGGTGTCTGTGGTGGAGGATCCACATGAGCCTTACTATATCGGCAGCTGCCCAGAGAACTGGCTTTACTACGGACACAAGGTTCACATGCACTACAGACTGCTTTTGGGAGTGTAACCTACAGTAGTCAACATTTGAAGGAATTCAAACCCTAAAACTTTTTACAGGGTGTCTGCGGGGTCTTTAAAAGTATTAAAAGTTGATATATCAGTTATGAGAAAATCAAGGCCCTTAAAAGGTATTAAAAAGTCTTAATCGTGTTTTACAAGGTCTTAGATGTTGTTCAAGCATTGTCCAAAGTGTTTGACTTAAATATAGCTTAAATATAGCATAAATATATTTATTTTCCTCCTAATATTACCAAACGGTGTGCCATAGAGCAAAACAGACGGCAAAATGGGAAAATGTAAGTTTGCGTACTCCTGGTTGGAGAAAGACGAGTTCAAACAGTGGCTGAAACTTGTCGCTGAAAACAACTGTGTATTATTAACAACTGTCTATTAAGGTAAAGGTTTGATACTGATAATAACTTGAGGTGGCGATGGATCTAAAAATATTCAGAGAAGGTCTTTAAAAAGTCTTAAAAAGGTATTGAAATTACCTTTAGGATTCCTGCATATACCCTGGTTTAACAATGCTATTATTGTCTTAAGACAATATGAAAAACTTTTTTTGATCCACTTCAGATGTTGACTAACTGTAGAACAGTGATGCTCAGAGAGAATGTTCTTTTCATATGGCTCATGCAAAGTAATACAATCAGTCAAGCAGTCAGTCAGTTAATACTAGGGATGCTCCGATCAGGATTTTTGCAGCCGATAATGAGTACAGGGTGCATAAAGAATATTTCTTATCGAAGTATAATACTTAGAGAATAAATGAAAGATGTTGCATATAATCCCTTAAACACGTCTCTTATAACAATTTAGTGTAGACATGCAGGTATGGGCAGTATTTATGATGCATGTATTTCAAATAGGTATTTTAAATACAAAATAGTATTTTGTCATTTGTATTTGATAGGGTTGATGGAAATGGCTTAATATTTCGAATCAAAATATTTCCCTGTCTTGTATTTTTGTATTTTTAAAACACTGTAAAATACTTTGTAAGAAGTCTACATGGTGACATCATATAAACGCACCCTCTGATTGGTGCTTTGGAGGTTATTAACTCTTTAATTTAAAGAATCACTGAATAAAAAATATTTGGACAAAGAGTATACTTTACAAATAATAGTAGTTTTGGATGGATTGCTAATGCCAAATGTTTGTCTTTAAAACAAACTACATAAAAAGTCCTACAGTGGATATTCCTACAATACTTCATTGGCGGTTTTAAATGCCAGTAGTTGAACAGCAGGTATAAATGAAGTTTTATGCCTAAATATGTCATCATCAGTATTGAAGAGTTAGTTTAATGGTAAAGGGACTGATGTCGTGCTCCTTTATAAAAGTATTTTGTAGGATTTTTAAAATACAAAAATACTTCATTTTATTTTGATACATTTTGCGACTGCTGTGTTTTGTAGTTTATTTTGATACACATAAACCTAAGGTATTTGGTATTTTATTTTCAAATACATTTCAATATATTTTTGCCCAACCCTGTAGACATGTAATGGTCAGACACAGGTTTACAACAAATAATAGATAAAACAGCTAAATAAAATTGGTAAGAAAAATGACTCGTTTAGAAACATTGCAAATGATAGAAAAAGAAGAATTCAACATGTCTTAATGAAGAAATGGATTGGAGCACATATTTGATGCATAAAAAGGTAAAATGCACACTTACTGTATAAATACATATTTGTTTATTGCAATAAATCTATGACAAAACTTATATTGTTAAATATTCAAGTAAAAAAAAATCTTTTTTTTTAATTTCATAAGTTTTCCAGCCAGGTTTAGTGAACTTGCAATATTGCCAAAAACACAGAAATGTCAGTTCTTATATAGCCTATGTAAAAAGGCCTAAATACATGCAAGGCCATTCAAATATTTTGTTCAAATATTTTTGATCTCCAATTAACACATATTTGTCAGGCACAATGACCACAGCTCTGGAGAGTCTCACAGCAGTTCGATTGCTCGATCAGAAAGGGTGATTTGCACTTGAGATGTCTTTATAGTGCTATTCATTTAACCTAACAAATGTAATGCTTAGAACATCACTACATGCCTCTCGCGATCTGTTCTTTTGCTCATTCACTCTCATCGCCATGATTTGTGGGGTATTTTAGCTAATTCACCGACATCACAGAGCCGCTATGAATATGTGGGAGACTTCCGGGAGAGGTAATGAGGTTGGATGCAACACTAGATAGGTGCAATCGCTCTGCTCACGCCACAGCAGCTCAAAACACTAGATATACAATGGTTGCAACAAAGAGACTATCACTTGAGTGAGTCGTGCCAGTAAACTGTATAAACAGAGATTGCACCTCATCTGAATGATTTTAGCTGAGTTGGGAGCGCAGTGATTGCTCACGCCCCCACACCTCATTTACCTGCTGTTGTAGTGCTGCCGGGTGTGTGCGTGCATCTTCCTCTGCTTAAAAACTCATAAACAAACTCCTGTGATCGGTTCATCAGATTGGGCAGATTGGCGAGTACCGATCAAGTCATAAAATCTGATTATCTGCTGATCGATCGGAGCATCCCTAGTTAATACATTATCAAATTATCAAATTACGCTTAAAATTATTTGTACCTCAAAATGTACAGTTTTGAAGAGTAGTAATATTGAGAATTGTTGTAAAGCTGAAAAAGCAGGAAATGCAAAAATTGTAATTTAATAGAAAGTTTTTCTACAAAAAAACTGCAGTTAAAATGATTTGCAGCACACAGTATGCACAATATCACATTTTTAGTTTAGTTTATTTTGTAGGAAAACTTTTTAATTATTTAAAATGTTTAAATAGGTTTTTTTTACATTTTAGAATTGTAATTAGTAAGTGCAAAACAGTTGTATTGTTTTTCATTCATTCATTCATTCATTTTCTTTTTGGCTTAGTCCCTTTATTAATCCGTGGTCGCCACAGCGGAATGAACCGCCAACTTTTCCAGCATATGTTTTACACAGTGGATGCCCTTCCAGCCACAACCCATCACTGGGAAACACTCATACAGTTCCATTCACACACATACACTACGGACAATTTAGCTTACCCAATTAATTTAGGCAACAGCACTACCTACTGCGCCACCGAGTCACATATTGTTTTTATATAAAAATAATAAAACTGTTTTGCAAACCAAATTATACAGACTATCCAGAAACAGACAAATTGTAATGAATTAACTTCCAATATTATTCTTACTCTTGCTTTTTCTTTTACATGTGTCAGCTAATTTAGGTAAATATTTTACTTTAATTAACAGGGATAATAAAATACGTCAACGGACCAAGATTGACTTAATATATGTGATATTAATAGCACACCAGAATTAGTAATCGTATACTTTTGGAATGCCTTATTTTTATTGTTATCAGACAATTATTTGTATCTGGAGAGACTGGATGCATAGTAAAGCCCAAAGTGTCTTCTTTTCAAGATACACGAACTCTGAATGTAGACCAAATTATTTTATCAACTGTTACTGTTTCAGTTTGGGAAATTCATTTTTGAGAAAGTGCCTCTGATGGTGAGGCAGAGAAGGACGTTGATATAGTCTCGGAAAAGTTTTTGCAGAAATCTTGTTTTGCATGCTATCTTCATCAAAATTTAAATATAAACTCACAAGACACTTGGCTGTATGATATCTAATTTTGGTTTGTAGCTCACTGGAGTCAAGAACTGTTACAATATTAGGTTAGGTACTGTAGGTGTAAATGTCCATAAGTTTGATGCAGGTTAACTGGTTAAAGGAAATGTTTTTAAACTTGAATCCTTCAAAAATGCTAGAATCTTTTTCCTTTTTTATCTTATGTATTATTTATTGCTGATGATGTCTTGTTATTGTTTTTTCATATATAGAAGAGTGCTATTTACAAAATGTTGTAAATTCGATCTTGTTTTGCCATAAAGTAGCCAGAGAAGCTGATATGGCAATAAATCTCACCAGAATAAGTTTTCATCAATTTGCTTCAAATATAATTTTCAGGATTTCTTTTATTTACCATTTGAGGTATCCTGTTTTATTGTAAAATTGAGAGTAGCTTTTTTTGTGATTGGTTGCCAGTGTCTTTATATGCATCTCCCGGACCATCCAGAAAAGGGGAAAAGCTGGCAGGAGGCTCAGTCTGTGTGCTCTGCCAATCAGGGCTCTCTGGTGTCCATAGAGGATGAGATCGAACAAGGTACAGGTCACATGCTCATTTTTACAGCTTCCAGTGTTATCGTATGTTTATTTGTGTTTTCATTTTTTGGGTTGAAGCCTACATCGTCATGATGCTTCATGGCTCGTCAGCTGGGGTTTGGATTGGTGCCCGAGGACGTTTTTCTTCCGAATGGAACAACGGGAAGCAGATCGTCTACAGTAACTGGGAGGTAAACAAACTTGGGAATTAGAAGTGATGCTCCCATCATGATTTTTCATTGCTGATTCAGATTACTGACTTCTTACAAAAATGTAAAATATATACAGTTAAAGTCAAAATTGTTTAAATTTAATGATGTTTAACAAGGAAGGAATTTTTCACAGTATTTCCTAAAATATTTTTTTCTTCTGGAGAAAGTCTTATTTGTTTTGTTTCGGCTAAAATAAAAGCAGTTTTTAATTTTTTAAAGAACATTTTATGGTCAATATTATTAGCTCCCTTAAGCAATATTTTTGTTTCATTGTCTACAGAACAAACCATCATTATACAATGATTTGCCTAATTAACCTAATTAACCTAGTTAAGCCTTTAAATGTCACTTTAAGCTGAACATTAGTATCTTGAAAAATAACTAGTAAAATATTACGTACCGTCATCATTACAAAGATAACATAAGTCAGTTATTAGAAATGAGCTATTAAAACTAATATGTTCAGAAATGTGTTGATTTTTTTTTTTTTTCTGTTAAGCATAAATTAGAGAGAAAATATACAAGGGGGCTAATAATTCAGGAGGTCTAATAATTCTGGCTTCAAATGTATATACCAATTTCTGATTTATTTTCTCATTTGTGATTACTAGGGATGTGACGAGATCTCGGGCTATGAGATTTGTCAAGACAAAATCGCGACGAGATTTCTCGTCAAGGGGAAAAGTCTCGTGATTTGTGATATTATGAGGGTGAATTAAAGCACTGAAGATTGGAAGCAGGATTGGATTTAAACTGCACATTAAGTGCTTTGCACACACCTAGCAACCCGGGCTGCCTCGGTGTTGCTCGTCACTCGTTTGCTTGGGTGGGTGTGAAGTGACCGATTTTTTTCACCGCTGAGTTCAAAGGTTGTCGCATCCAAAAGCAGAGGCTGCTACAACTGCTGCTACACAAATTAACAACGACTCGTAACCATGCGATGGAATAGCACTTTAGATATGCTGAAAGTCATAATCCTCATAAAAATAAATGGAATCAAGACATGTGGAGTATTCCTATTTTAGTCGAATTATTAAAGTCAAGTGCAGTACAAACATGTAAACTTTTACATGTTTGGACTTTTCATCGCATTTTGCGACAGGAAAAGGCATACACACAGCTGTTTGACACTATTCTCTGCACCTATCGAGTCAGTAAAGGACCACAGACACACACATCTCCTCTGAGTGCGCACACACACAGTGAACTGCTGGAGATACACACACCCATCGTCATCATCATCACCGAACACTTGTTAAAAAGCGTTCAATTTGTGGAAAGGAGTTTGATTACTCATGTGAAATTGTACAGGGAAACCAGTCAGTAGAGTTTATGGCTAAATATTTAGCAGTGTTTGCATGTCATTTATGGCATAATTCATTAAAATAGAAATAAAATAACATTCATTACAAGTTGATTTTAAAAAGCACCATTTTGTGTTTTTTTTTTCAGTTGAATAAAAATCTATTTTCCATTCATATATTACCAAATATTTTTTAAAATAGGGTAAAAATCTCATTTCGTCTTGTTCTCGTGAACCCAATCTCGTGTCTCATAGTGATCATAAAACTAGTCTTATGTTGCATTATTGAAATGTTATGGTTATGGTAAAATACATTGCATGGGTTAGAATGATTTTTCCAAAAATCATTCGAATATTAAGTAAAGATCATGTACCATTGAGTATTTTGTAAATTTCCTACTGTAAATACATATCAAAACTGAATTTTTGAGAAGTAATGTGCATCACTAAGTGCTTAATTTGGACCATTTTCATTTAACATTTTTTATTCAGATTTTTTTAAAATAGTTAATCTGAGCAGTTCATGACTTGGGCAATACTTTTTATAAGTTTGCCACTTGAGCAAACACAAAAAGTTTTGTTATGTTATGTTATGTTATGTTATGTTATGTATTCTTTTAAATCCAACTCCATAGTTTGTCCCATAGAAAATTAACAGGGGGGAAAAATTTAAAGACTATCCCTCGCTATAATGCAGTTTCCCTTTCGCAGCCTCGCAGTTTTGCAAACTTTTTTAGTTCAATTTGACATGCTTTTTCTTTTACAGCGTATCGTGTTCTGCCTCCTGATTGGTTGTAGACCATTGTCAATCAATCTTCTCCATGCCATGTTGCACAGAATGCGTTCAGCTTGCCAAATTTACATAAATCTTCGATCACTAGCAGTGTGACTCTGAAGTGCTATACTGTTCGTAGTTTTTGAAGTTTTCTACCCAACAAACCCCATAATGTCGATGAAACATTCTGCACCGTCAGAGGCACCTGCAGTAGCACCCAAAAATCAGAGGAAGATGCTAACCATCGCACAAACAAATTGGACTACTGGACATGCTAAAAGAAGGTAGAAGTGACGTGACCGTAAGGTGCTATTACGGAATAAATGAGTCTTTGGTTTGTTAAATTCGATTTATAGCCTTAAAACAAACTATAATAATTGTAAAAAATAAAGCTCACTACTTCACAGATTTCGCCTATTGCGGATTATTTTTCAGAACATAACTCATAACGATGACAATCATACAATCATAACAATCATAACGATTAACGAGGGATCACTGTATATATGTATACAGTATATACAGTATATATATATATATATATATATATATATATATATATATATATATATATATAATTATTATTATTATTTTTATTTATTTTTTGTACTTTTAGAGGTAAAAACATTTAAAAAGGCAAATAAAAAAATTTACAAATACGTAAACTGATTTCATTTCAAAGACATTTATATGACATGTAGTTTAAAAAAGTAGGATTCACTCTTGAGACTTTTGCGCCCAAAAATGTCCTTAAAGGAAATACAGCATTAAGCGCTGCAGTATAAGGTGTGTTTTAAAGGTTAATCTTGATTATTTATTTAGGCGTTTAATATTCGTTATACTGGAATGAAATACCATCTTAGCTTTTCTGAAAACACTTTGTTTTCATTTATAGATACTTTAATAAAACGTTTTGCCACAGACATCACAGAATTGCAAAAGTACAATATGAAATGAACAAGGGTCAATATTTGTTACATTTTTTTAAGTTAATGCAGAACATCTCTGTCATTGCTGTATCGTCTTAACTTCTGATTGCTGTGTGTACATCTGTGCTGCATCTTCAGCTTCTCTGCGCTCTATAGACCATTTCAATGTGGTCATGTTTTTGGCCCATGAACATTTCCTGCTTGTTATCAAACTATTTCATAACTGTAACAAGAGGTGATTCAATCATAACTCAATGTTAAAAAAAAGCTATCACAACATTATTTATCAATATGTGACTCTTTTTGGATTCTCGGAAGCTATAAAAATTAAAAATGTAATACAGGAAATACATTGGGACCATTGTTTTTGTTTACATCCCTCAAAATGGTCTATACTAAACACTTTGTAC
This sequence comes from Danio kyathit, assembly GCA_903798195.1. Classification (NCBI taxonomy): domain Eukaryota; kingdom Metazoa; phylum Chordata; class Actinopteri; order Cypriniformes; family Danionidae; genus Danio; species Danio kyathit. Next base: position 16,042,093 of record LR812529.1, on the reverse strand, counting down.
TAAAAGAATGATTGCAGTTTACTTTACAATCCAGAGCAGTGATCAGCCGAATTAAAACAAGACAATGTTTGGTTGCCAGTTGTGTTTTTGGAGAGAAAAAAGATTTAGATTCATGCATCTGTGGGATTTAGTCTATTTGAAATATCACTGGATTTCAACAAACTATTTTGAACATTTTTTCTGTATCTGTGTCTACAGAGGGTTAATTATAGATCTCCTGAAGTACCTCATTGCACTTTCCTGTCCAACAGCCACAACTTCCGTTTGACAGGGGTTTGGCAAGATGACATCTGTACTGAAAAGATATATGGCTTTGTCTGCCAGAAATTGCAAGGTAGGTCAAATTATTGGAGGAAAGTAGATAAATAAATAAATTGAATAATTAATAAATATATATACAGTATATTAGTGCTGGGCAAAGATTAATCGCATCCAAAATAAAAGTTTGTTTTGACATGATAGATGTGTGTGTGTATTATACCATGCATATTTTTGATAAAATATATATGTATATGATACAAAATATATATAAATTTAAATGTCTATGCAGCAAAATTGTTTTGTATAGTTTTGTTTTCATCTATGTGTGTATGACATACAGTAAACATAATAAATATTTATAATACACATACATATCTGATATATATATATATATATGCACACACTCTAGTGTACATATAGTAATACACATACATGTGTATATATAATATGCAAATATTTTTTATTGATATTGGAAATTAATATATATCTCACATAATGTTTATTATATTAATTTCTTTATTTTATGCTGTTTTAATGAATAAATGGCTGCTATATTAAAAGGTAGTTCATATGTATTTGAGACAAGTGAGCAGACAGATTCACTCGTGGCATTTTGAAGAATTCATTTTGCAGTAAAAATTTTTTTGTTCATAATTTAAAAAATATTATTTAAAAAATGCATTTTATTTTATTGCTCCTTGTCTGTAATGTGGAACTAATTATCATGGTTTTATTTATTGCTGCATCATCTTCTCTTTCTCAGACAACACCAAGCGTCCCACTCACTCCTATCACACTGCATCCTCTCTTGACACTTCTGAGTTTAAGAACCACACTTATCTGGTTGTCCACGGCAACATGAGCTGGTACGAGGCCCAGGAAGGGTGCTTGGTGAAGGGGGCAACTCTCGTGAGCATCACAGACCCGTTTCAGCAGGCTTATCTGACCTTTCTGATCAACAGACTGGATGCCCCACATTGGATCGGCTTATACAGCACAGACGTAAGGACACGGGGGAGTTCATGTGTTTTACAGGTGTATTTTAATATATACAGTTAAAGTCAGAATTATTAGTCCCTCTTTGAATTTTTTTTCTTTTTTAAATATTTCCCAAATGATGTTTAACAGAGCAAGGAAATTTTCACAGTATGTCTGATAATATTTTTTCTTCTGGAGAAAGTCTTATTTGTTTTATTTCAGCTAGAATAAAAGCAGTTTTTAATTTTTTTTAAAACCATTTTAAGGTTAAAATTATTAGCCCCTTTAAGCTATATTTTTTCGACTGTCTACATAACAAACTATCATTATACAATAACTTGCCTAATTACCCTAACCTGCCTAGTTAACCCAATTAACCTAGTAAAGCCTTTAAATGTCACTTTAAGCTGTATAGAAGTGTCTTGAAAAATATCTAGTCAAATATTATTTACTGTCATCATGGCAAAGATAAAATAAATCAGTTATTAGAAATGAGTTGTAAAAACGCTCTGGTTACTAAAGTAACCCTCGTTCCCCGAGGGGGGGAACGGAAATGCTATGTGGAAAAACTTCCACTATGGGAATTTCGTCAGAATCCAATCATCTGAAAGAGTATAAAAACGGGCCAATGAAATGCCAATGAGTTGGCGGCGTCAGCGTGCACAGCTGTCTTGAATGACAATCAGCCTGGCATAAAAGGCTAGCATGTGCTCAGCAACGCCATCCTTTTCTAGCTGAAGAGGCTTTCACACTCAACAGCTAAGGGACAATCGTTGTGGCGAAGGAACATAGCATTTCCGTTCCCCCCCTCGGGGAACGAGGGTTACTTTAGTAACCAGAGCGTTCCCCTTCGGGAGGGGAACTTCAATGCTATGTGGAAAAACTTCCACTATGGGGAAATTTATGGAAAGCACCACAACAAAAGAACCTTACCATGTCTCCAGTGAGGGGCGCGCCACGCAGCAGTACGAGCGCACCTACATCGCTGGAGACACAGTCCTCCAACGTGTCCCCTGGCCCTTACTTACCTTACTTACCTTTTCTGGTTTAGATATATTTTTCGGGGAGTCGTAAGATACACCTAGTTAGTTTCTAGGAATTTTAGATACAACAGTACGTTGGGAAAGCGTTCAGTCCCGATAGGGAGGACGCTGCGGAGGCCACCTGCTGCCCGGAGGGGGAGACCTGGTGGCAAATAGCATATGGACTAGCCCTGATGAAGATGGTTAGCGGGGAGGGAAGACACGAGCCCGCCTCGGAGGGGGGGAACTACATCGTGGCTGAGTGAGCATATGGGATCGCCAGCGGGGATCACACATAGCAGGCACCTATACCCAGAATGCGGGATGACCAGCGGGCATACCTACAACGTAACGGGCCATCGCCTGACTCCTCCGCTGAGTCAGGTGGTGGGGGCCTCGGAGGAACTCTGCAGGGTTCGCCAAGCGGGGAACTCGACTGGCAAAGTAAAAAAGGCGCACGGATCTCTGTGTTAGAGAGAGAGGCGCAGCAAGCGTTTACAACACCTACCGATTTTCCTCATGACTCGGGGTTTCCCAACACCCTTGAGGAGACCGGCTCCACTCGAAGATTGTAAAATCTAGCAAATGTATTAGGTGTCGCCCAGCCCGCAGCTCTACAGATGTCTGTAAGAGAAGCGCCGCGTGCTAACGCCCAAGAGGAGGCAACGCTCCGAGTGGAGTGTGCTCTAACTCCTGGGGGACACGGCTCGCCCTGGCTCAGGTAAGCGAGGGAGATGGCATCCACTATCCAGTGGGCCAACCTCTGTTTAGATACGGCACTTCCCTTCTGCCGACCACCATAACAGACAAAGAGCTGTTCAGAGGATCTAAAACTCTGAGTACGGTCCACATAAGTCCGCAAAGCGCGGACAGGACACAGCAATGAAAGGGCTGGGTCTGCCTCCTCCGGGGGCAGCGCTTGCAGGCTCACTACCTGGTCCTTAAACGGTGTGGTAGGAACCTTGGGCACATATCCAGGCCGGGGTCTCAGGACAACGTGAGAGTAGGCCGGCCCGAATTCCAGGCACGAGTCACTGACCGAAAATGCCTCCAGATCCCCTACCCTCTTAATCGAAGCCAACGCGACCAGCAGAGCTGTCTTCAGGGACAGAAATCTCAAGGATACTGAGTCGAGTGGTTCGAAGGGATCTCCCCGTAGGCTCGTGAGCACTACAGCGAGATCCCAAGAGGGCATGAGAGGGGGGCGGGGGGGAAATATTCGCCTCGCACCTCTGAGGAACCGGATGACGAGGTTATGCTTACCCACAGTGCCGCCGTCCACCGCATCATGATGAGCGGAGATAGCGGCCACGTAAACCTTCAGTGTGGAGGGCGACAGCCTCCGCTCCAACCTATCCTGAAGGAAAGAAAGCACAACACTGATCTGGCAAGATCGGGGGTCTTCTCGGCGAGAAGTACACCATTCAGTGAATAGACTCCACTTCAGGGCGTAGGCATGCCTCGTAGAGGGTGCTCTAGCCTGAGTGATGGTATTAACCACCGCCATCGGTAGGTTACCTAAGTGTTCCTCGCGTCTATGGACCACACGTGGAGGTTCCACAGATCTGGACGAGGGTGCCAGATGGTGCCCTGTCCCTGAGAGAGGAGGTCCTCTCTCAACGGGATCTGCCAGGGGGGGGGGCGGGGGCTGGGGGGGGGGGGCTATCGCGAGGAGGGGGAGTTCTGAAATCCAGAGAGGCGCAACTAGCAAGACCTGCTCCTCGTCCTCCCTGACCTTGCACAGTAACTGCGCGAGTAGGCTCACTGGGGGGAGCGCATATTTGCGCATGCCCCGAGGCCAGCTGTGGGCCAGTGCATCCGTGCCGAGGGAACCCTCGGTCAGGGAAAAAAACCACTGGCAATGAGCGTTCTCGGGGGAAGCGAACAGGTCGACCTGGGCTTCCCCGAAGTGCGCCCATATCAGCTGGACAGACTCGGGGTGGAGTCTCTATTCTCCCGAGACTAGAAGCTGCCGTGAGAGCCCATCGGCTGCACGGTTGAGCTGGGATATGAATGGCACGCAGCGATTTGAGCCGCGTATGACTCCAGAGGAGCAGACGGCGAGCGAGCTGAGACATGCGGCGGGAGCGTATACCCCCCATGCGGTTGATATACGCCATCGCCGCCGTGCTGTCCGTCCTGACCAGCACGTGTTGCCCTCTGAGCACCGGTAAAAAATGGCGCAGAGCGAGCAACACTGCCAACAGCTCTAGGCAATTGATATGCCAATGCAGCTGGGTTCCCTTCCATAGGTCCGCAGCAGCATGCCCGCAACACACGGCCCCCCAACCCGTACTGGAAGCATCCGTCGAGACGACGACATGCCTGGACGCCTGTCCCAGGGGCACTCCGGCCCGTAGGAAAGAGGGGTCCCTCCAGCGGGTGAGGGTGCGGCGACACAGCGCAGTGACAGTCACTCGGTGTGTGCCCGCGTGCCATGCGCGTCTGGGGACTCGATCGTGAAGCCAATGCTGAAGTGGTCTCATATGGAGCAATCTGAGCGGCGTGGCCGCGGCTGCGGATGCCATATGCCCCAGGAGCCTCTGAAATAATTTCAGGGGGACCACCCTTTTCCTGTCGAACTCCCTCAGACAGTTCAGCATCAGCCCGGCGCGCTCTCGTGAGAGGCGCGCCGTCATGGTGACCGAGTCCAGCTCCAACCCGAGAAAAGAGATGCTCTGCACGGGTGCGAGTTTGCTCTTTTCTCGGTTGACCTGAAACCCCAACAGGTCGAGGTGCCGGAGCACCTTGTCTCTGTGCGTAATCAATTGATCCCGCGAGCTGGCTAAAATCAGCCAGTCGTCGAGATAATTGAGTATGCGTATGCCTGCGAGTCGAAGGGGCGCTAAGGCACCCTCCGCGAGCTTGGTGAAAACTCGCGGAGACAGAGAGAGCCCGAAGGGGAGGACTTTGTACTGCCATGCTCGACCTTCGAACGCAAACCGCAGAAACTGCCGGTGGCGTGGAAGTATGGAAACATGGAAATACGCGTCCTTCAGGTCTATTGCTGCAAACCAATCCTGAGGACGAATACATCGGATGATGCGTTTCTGCGTGAGCATTCCGAACCGCAGCTTGTGAAGGCAACGGCTCAAAACGCGCAGGTCTAGGATTGGCCGTTGCCCACCGCTCTTTTTGGGTACGATGAAGTACGGGCTATAGAACCCGCTCTTCATCTCGGCTGGAGGGACCGGCTCGATTGCATCCTTCGCCAGGAGGACAGCAATCTCCTCTCGCAAGACAGGGGCGGACACAGGGCTGACCCTGGTGAAATACACACCCGTGAACCTGGGAGGCCGTTTCGCGAACTGAATCGCGTAGCCGAGTCTGATCGTGCGGATGAGCCACCGCGACGGGCTGGCCCGCGCTAACCAGGCAGGCAGAGCCATCGCTAGAGGCTTCATCCGCACGATCGCTGACGTACCAACGGTGGGGCAGCGCGGAGTGGGTGGGCTCAACCGGGAAGCACTGGGGGTCCCGCGGGAGAGCAGGAGGCGAGAGAGTCACTCTCGTCTCGCACCCATACTCCGGAGGGGTGGTCAGGAGGGGAAGAGAAAGGAGACCGTTCTCTTGCGCTCCGTGAGCCACTGGCGAAATGCACCGATCCTGCGAGCTGGAAGGCATAGCGTTCCAAGCTGGCAGTGTTCGGGCTGTCACATCCGGGGAGGTGGAAAAATGCTCTTTCTTTGGAATTTGAGTGGCGTTGAAAAACGCCGTTGGTGTTATTTGTGGGGCCCGGCCCTCCGCCGGGGAAAGAGCAAGTTCCCTCCTCTCCGGATGGCCCGTCTCAGGGACGCTTCGCGGTCCGTTTACCGGACTTAGCGGCGCCCTGGGGCGGGGGTGCTGGCCGGAGGCGCAGGCGGGGGCGTCAGAGCAGGTCTTGCGACCGCAGGTGGGCGCCCTCTGCGAGGAGCAGTGGAGGTGGATGGTACGGCGGGGGGAGCGGTCTTACGGTCCCGCCGATAGATGACTTTGCCCATCGCATCCGACTGCTCCTTCACCGCCGTGAACTCCTGGGTGAATTCACCGACGGTGTCGCCGAACAGGCCAGCCTGCGATATGGGCGAGTTAAGAAAGCGGACTTTGTCAACATCGCGCATATCTGCCAGGTTTAGCCAGAGGTGGCGTTCCTGGACCACTAATGTGGCCATCGACCTAGCGCTGGTAGGTGGCCATAGCGTGCAAGGCGGAAGCAGCCTGGCCCGCGGCTGTGTAGGCTCTGGCTCCAAGGGAGGCAGATAACCTACACGCTTTGGACGGGAGACGAGGCTGACCCCACCAGCAAGAGGCGCCACGCGGACATAAGTTGACCGCAATGGCGCGCTCAATCTGGGGAATCGTCTCGTACCCCCTGGCTGCTCCACCATCCAGGGTGGTGAGGGCGGAGGCGCACGCAGATCGGGCAGAGAAAGGTGCCCTCCAAGACTGCGTGAGCCTACTGTGCACTTCCGGGAAGAAGGGGACGGGAGGCTTAGAAGGCTTCGCCTTTTTGTCCTCCACGTAGCACCCATCTAGTCGGTCCGGCCGCGGGGCTGGGGGATAAACCATCTCCAAACCCACGGCCGAAGCAGCCCGAGAAAGCACGGCCAGCATATCCGCTTCTGGATCCGAAGCCGCGCTCACAACCCCGGAGGGAGGGAGCGGGTTCGGATCCTCGTCGGATAATGATAGCCCACCCTCCGATGCATTGATGGACATCTGGTCCTCGGTGTCATCGAGTGAAAGGGCGACCATCCGTGAAGATGGACCGCTTCCTTCACTCGAAGCTTGGATGGAGCGCGCTGAGGAATGAGAGGTCCGCGAGCCCGAAGGCGGCGGATTTGCTCCCACTGTAACCCTCAGATCTGCCCGAGTGCCAACCGCAGAGCGGGGGACAACTGGGGTGGGTCGCCCTTTTACAAGAGCGAGCCGCGATCTTAGCTGCGCAACAGACATGACGTCGCAATGACGGCATGCACTGCCCGCGAGCACCGCATTGACATGCTGGACCCCCAGACATGCCACGCAGTGCTCGTGCCCATCATCCGGGGACAGGGAACCACCACATCCAGAAACGCACGGTCGGAACGACATCTTGAAAAAGACGCGCTGCACGACCGTGTTGCTCTTTTAGGGAAGCTTGCTTCCTATACAAACCGCTCAGTTTGAGGACCGGACCCAAAGGACGCCAGGCAAGGGAGAGAAGACCCAGCTCGACCGTCTGCCGCGGCGTAAACGCACTCTGGACCGGGAGAACAGCTCTCAATCTCTCTCTGTCAGACAGGTTGGAGAACCCTCAGTAACTCTCTCAGAAGCTTGTGAAAGGCTCTGAAAGCGAAAAGGATGGCGTTGCTGAGCACATGCTAGCCTTTTATGCCAGGCTGATTGTCATTCAAGACAGCTGTGCACGCTGACGCCGCCAACTCATTGGCATTTCATTGGCCTGTTTTTATACTCTTTCAGATGATTGGATTCTGACGAAATCCCCATAGTGGAAGTTTTTCCACATAGCATTGAAGTTCCCCTCCCGAAGGGGAACTATTATGTTTAGAAATGTGTTGAAAAAATCTCTCCGTTAAACAGAAATTGGGGAAAAAAATTAACAGGGGGCTTATAATTCAGGGGGGCTAATAATTCTGACATCAACTGTGTGTGTGTATATATATATATATAACATTTTGTGTGAATAAATGTAAATTTTGCATAAAACTAAAATATTTATTATATAAAACATTTATGGTAATATACTTATATGTACTATATTAAAAAATAATGCATTGTTAATAAAATTATATGTTTAGTCATCAAATCATTTATCACATAATGTAAATTATAATACAGTATTTTAATTGTTTTATATTCATCATTCATATGATAGTTAATAGTGATAATGATTATGTTAAAAATACTAAGTTATGAATAAATTATGTGTAAATATATCAAATATTTATATAAATAATACAAATAATTTATCATCAAATAATTTATCACATGTTGTAAATTATAATACAAAATTTGAATTTTTAAATAATTTATATCATAATTAATAGTGATAATGATTGTTAGAAATGATAAATTATGAATACAATTGTGTAAATGTATCACATATTTATGTATATTATACAAAAATATCAATTCATATTAATAATTTTTGATAATATACTTATGTACAATATTATAAAATAATGCATTTCTAATAAAATTATTTAATCATCAAAAAATGTATCACGTTTTGTAAATTATAATACAATATTTTTATTGTTTTATATACATCGTTTATATGATAATAGTAAAAAGGTGATCATGTTAAAAATACAAAGTTATGAATAAATTGTGTAAATATATCAAATACTTATGTAACATTTTGTATATTATTATCATTATATGATTATGTAAAAAATAAGTTATGAATAAAACTATATGTCTAAATATATCAAATATTTTAAATAAAATGTAAATTATTACACAATATATTCCTTAAAGAAGAGCGCCCTCTACCTCCATAGGATGGCATATCCCACCAGTGGTCTGACGGCAGTGAGGGATGGTTTACTCATTGGGAAGAGTCAAATTATTACCCTGAAGGGCCGGTGGGAGACGGAGGCTGCGTGTCTATGGATGCCAATGGACGCTGGAAAGACAATGAATGCGACATGCGGTTATCAGGAGCGATATGCTACATACCTCCACCCAGTGAGTCCAGTGCCCTCTGCCTTTTGATTTTATTTCAGCAATTTCAAAAAAATGTTGCAAACTCTGAAAGTAAAATACTGAATTTTTTTACAAAGAACATACATTTTCCACAAAGAAAGTTTTGAAAGTTTTGTTCTGAAGAAAATAGATTAATGTTTAACATTAGCAATAAACATATTTTAAATTAAAGAAATGCACACACATACAAACAACTTTACTGCTGTAATGGATTAAAATAATCACTGGTATATTTGTTTATCTGAACATAAGTGTTTCTGTATATCTAAACCATTTCCGAATTCATTTCTTGTAAATAGCATTTATTGTAACGGTTACTTTATACCTTCTTCCACATTCTGTTCTGAGGTTGGACATTTATTTATTTGACACTGAAGTACATTTTTAACAAAATGTGTACAGAGTGAAATAATACAGTACTCACAGAGACAAAATATATTTTAGGAAAACTTTTTAAAACTGTATCCCAATGTTAATAATATTTGCATACAAAAGGAGCGCTGCTCATTGATGAGGATAACAGTGTGACTTTAATATGCCATGAAGTGATATACAGTTGAAGTCAGATTATTAGCTCCCCTGTTTATTTTTCCCCCAATTTCTGTTTAACAGAGAGAAGATTTCTTCAACACATTTCCAAACATAATAGTTTTTACAACTCATTTCTAATAACTGATTTATTTTATCTTTGCCATGATGACAGTCAATAATATTTTACCATATATTTTTCAAGACACTTCTATACAGCTTAAAGTGACATTTAAAGGCTTAACTAGGTTAATTAGGTTAACTAGGCAGGGGTGCGTTTCCCAAACAACGACGTAACTCGCGGCTGAACTATCATAGTTTGATGCATCGTTTGGGAAAAGAAAGATGTAGTGACGAGTGTTTCTCTGTCACAGATCCATCGCTCGAACCACATTAGTTATAACGTAAAACGCCCATAATGATGCTCTGAACGGGGTGGAGTATTCTTCTTTAGAGAACAACCCTATCATTTCTTTGTGCAAATTATATTGTTTTACACAAACACGCATTTAAAATAAAATCCAATATTAGTCTTGGTAAAAACATGCACTCGTTTTCCATATTCATTAAAATATATATGTAAATGGCACATATAGGGCCTGTCTTTCCTTTACAAATATTATGGAGAAGTTGAACATTACATATTCTATTCTAAAACATAAAATCACTTACAAAAGCTAACACTATTCTAATCTCATATATAAATCATATAAATAAATACATAATGAGGCTATTTATTATAAACATATTTACTTTAATAATAATATTAATGATGATGATGATGATGATTATTATTATTATTATTAACTAGGATATTGTTTATTTATTTTTAAAAAAAATTAAAAGTCTACTTTTACAATTTGACACATTCAAACCACAGCAGAATGTTCTAACCAACAGGCCCATGTCATATACAGTACAGATACTTAATAAATAACCTACTATAAAATAAAAGAATTAACATATGCTGTGTTTTTTTATTTTCACAAGCTTTGGAAACGTTTTTAAATAATAGCTCTTTCGCCATGAGGCTGTGTTCAAAATGATGTTTTCAAAATGCACTGCGAAGGGAGCACAATTGCAAACATGAATATCACTAAAACTGAACTGTAAAAATAATTTGAAAGCAAATTACACCTAAGAGAGATGACCTTAATGCTTTTTTACTTTTAATAATTCCAACTTTGAATGTTAGAATATTCTAAATGAATAGGGCATAGGGGGGATAAGTGGGAATAGAACACAGCCAGGAACTATGTTTCTAACTACAGCTCCAGACGTGTCGTTTCAAGTGCTCAAGTTTGCGACGCAGTTTGCGAATGTTCGTTGGAACTTGTTCAAACTTGTTCAAACTACTTATTTAAATACACTAAAACAACACAATTCTTGATTTTTTTTTTTTGGCACAACTTAATTATTTTATGTTTAATACACTTGAACCTGTAAACCTGGTTCCTTCAAGTTGTCCCAACACAAATCGATTGTGAATAACCCAGAATTTTTTACAGTGTAAAATGATGTGTTCCACACAATTCATTAATGTTGTCCTAACATAAGTTAATTAAGTTAATGTAACAAATTTAAGTTAATTTAACATAAAGCAATTAAGTTGTCCCCAAAAAATCTCAAGAAATGTGTAGTTTCAGTTTATTTTAAATAAGTAGTTTGAACAGGCAGCAAAATAATTCGTTTTGAGTGTTCTGGATGTAAATCTAGAACACTCTTTAAGCGCCAACAAACCAATTATAGTTTCAGTTTTTCCAATGTTTCTCTGTGGTGCTAAAAGGTAAACTGCGATTGACCGATGTGCATTTAGGTGTAGGTGCTTAGTGGTCAAAACTAACTGATGTCATTGTTTGCTCACCAACAGAGAGCATTGCTTTCTCCTATGAAGTGGTGTGTCCTGACACTTGGGTAAAGTTTCGCGGGAGCTGCTATTATTTTAAGACCGTGATATCAAAGAAGACACAGGAGGAAGCCAGAAATCACTGTAAAGCGAATGGTATGGGCCTTACAAATCTGTTTGGTTCTGGCGCACCACCTGCTGGTGGGTTTTATAATCTGTGGTTTGCATTTGAGTGACTTGGCAAGATTTGCTTCTTTCTCAGGAAATTCTTCAGAGCTTCTGACCATTCAGGATGATGAGGAGAGCCGCTTCTTCCTTAAAGAGAAGTGGCATTATTTCCAGGGGCCTCAGAACTTGTGGCTGGGAGTCTTGTACAATGCTGAAAGTAAGAGCTGTGGCTTTAAGTATTAATTTGACAGTCATTTTTTTATTTTTTTATTAAAAAGTGCATAAAAAGAGAAAATACATTTTATTTTACATTTAATTTACATTTTGTGTTAAGTTATTATTATTATTATATTATTATTATTATATTATAAATGTTGAAAATTCTTTATAAGTTGTGTCAGTATATAACAATTTATCAAATTTTATGCTTTATACAAAATATAAACAATTGTTGCCTAAAAGAATGCAGATACATTTCTATACAAATGTATGTGACCACATTTTAATTTGTATAAAAATACAAAATATACAAATATTTGCATAACAGTTGTATACGAATATATTAAATAGTAATTGTTTTATATAAATATTTACTGAAGATTAGTCAGTACCAAAGAAAAACTGGAAATAATCTAACAAAAGATGTTCAAGAGAGATGTAAGATCACTCCAAAAATATAAATATATGTTTGGGAAAACAATATTAATTACCATTATAATAAATAGGAAAAATTTAAGAGAAAACATAAAAAAAAATGTTTTTATAAAATGTACAAAATATACAATAATAGTTGTATAAAAAGAAGGCACGTACATTTCTATACAATTTTATTTGGACAAATTTTAATGTGTATAAAATTACAAAATCTAAAATGTTTATATAACAATTGTATATGATTTTATACAATATTAATTGTTTTAATTAATTTACAGGGAGTGCAGAATTATTAGGCAAGTTGTATTTAAGGATTAACTTTATTATTGAACAACAACCATGTTCTCAATGAACCTAAAAAACTCATTAATATCAAAGCTGAATATTTTTGGCAGTAGTTTTTAGTTTGTTTTTAGTTTTAGCTATTTTAGGAGGATGTCTGTGTTTGCAGGTGACTATTACTGTGCATAATTATTAGGCAACTTAACAAAAAACAAATATATACCCATTTCAATTATTTATTTTCACCAGTGAAACCAATATAACATCTCAACATTCACAAATATACATTTCTGACATTCAAAAACAAAACAAAAACAAATCAGTGACCAATATAGCCACCTTTCTTTGCAAGGACACTCAAAAGCCTGCCATCCATGGATTCTGTCAGTGTTTTGATCTGTTCACCATCAACATTGCGTGCAGCAGCAACCACAGCCTCCCAGACACTGTTCAGAGAGGTGTACTGTTTTCCCTCCTTGTAAATCTCACATTTGATGATGGACCACAGGTTCTCTATGGGGTTCAGATCAGATAAACAAGGACGCCATGTCATTAGTTTTTCTTCTTTTAGATCCTTTCTTGCCAGCCACGCTGTGGAGTACTTGAACGTGTGTGATGGAGTATTGTCCTGCATGAAAATCATGTTTTTCTTGAAGGATGCAGACTTCTTCCTGTACCACTGCTCGAAGGTGTTTTCCAGAAACTGTCAGTAGGACTGGGAGTTGAGCTTGACTCCATCCTCAACCTGAAATTGCCCCACAAGCTCATCTTTGATGATACCAGCCCAAACCAGTACTCCACCTCCATCTTGCAGGCATCTGAGTCGGACTGGAGCTCTCTGCCCTTTACCGATCCAGCCACAGGCCCATCAAGACTCACTCTCATTTCATCAGTCCATAAAACCTTAGAAAAATCAGTCTTGAGATATTTCTTGGCCCAGTCTTGACGTTTCAGCTTGTGTGTCTTGTTCAGTGGTGGTCGTTTTTCAGCCTTTCTTACCTTGGCCATGTCTCTGAGTATTGCACACCTTGTGCTTTTGGGCACTCCAGTGATGTTGCAGCTCTGAAATATGGCAAAACTGGTGGCAAGTGGCAAGTGGTGTTGATGTCATTAGACCACACCCCTTCTCATTACAGAGATGCACATCACCTAATATGCTTAATTGGTAGTGGGCTTTCTAGCCTATACAGCTTGGAGTAAGACAACATGCATAAAGAGGATGATGTGGTCAAAATACTCATTTGCCTAATAATTCTGCACTGCCTGTATATAGATTAGTCAGTACCAAAGAAAAACTTGAACTAATCTAACAAAAGTTAACCTTAAAATCAGTTCAAAAATTAGCACAACCAAATTAATATGTTTGGAAAAAAATGTTAAATGCAATTTAAATAAATCAAAGAAACCAAGAGAAAACATAAAAACATTACATTTTGGTGAAATAAAATGTATAAATTTTTATACATTATTATACAAATTATAAATAATTGTTGTATAAACGAATGCACATCAATTTTTATAGAAATGTATGCAATCATAATTTAATTAGAATAAAATTACAGAATATAACAATATTTATATATCAGTTGAATATGAATATATAAAATATTAAGTATTTTTTTGTAAATAATTTAGTCAGTACCAAAGAAAAACTGGAACTCATCTAACAAAGATTAAATTTATGATCAGTCCAAAATTTTGCACACCCACATCAATGTTTGAAATAAAATATTAAATACAATTTAATTACACAGAAAAAATCAAGAGAAAACATAAAACATGTAAAATTGTTAAAATAAAATATATCCAATTTTATGCATTATTATTCATTCATTCATTTTCTTTTCGGCTTAGTCCCTTTATTATTCAGGGCTTGCCGCAGCGGAATGAACCGCCAACTTATCCAGCATATGGTTTACGCAGCGGATGTCCTTCCAGCCACAACTCGACATCGGGAAACACCCATACACTCTCGTTCACACACATACACTACAGACAATTTAGCTTACTCAATTCACCTATACCACATTTCTTTGGACTGTGGGGGAAACCGGAGCACCCGGAGGAAACCCACACGAACACAGTGAGAACATGCAAACTCCAAACAGGAGTGCCAACTGACCCAGCCAAGGCTCAAACCAGCGACCTTCTTGCTGTGAGGCGACAGCACTACCTACTGCATTATAATATGAAGTATAAATATTTGTTGCCACATCAATTTCTATACAAATTTTTGTGACCACATTTTAATTTGTATAAGATTAGAAAATATAACAATATTTAATTATATATGAATATAAATATAAATATTAATTGTTTTTACAATAATAATTTATATTGAATAATCCTGGGGTGTCCAAACTCGGTCCTGAAGGGCCGGCGTCCTGCTGAGTTCAGCTCCAACTTGCTTTAACACACCTGCCAGGACGTTTCTAGTACTGGGGTGTCCAAACTCAGTCCTGGAGGGCCGGTGTCCTGGAGAGTTTAGCTCCAACCCTAATTTAACACACCTAAACCAGCTAATCAAGCTCTTACTAGATATCCTAGAAACTTCTTGGCAGGTGTGTTGAAGCAAGGTGGAGCTAAACTCTCCAGATCACCGGCCCTCCAGGATTGAGTTTGGACACCTCTGTTCAAGTATATCTAATGAAAACTTGATTAGCTGGTTCAGGTGTGTTTGATTAGGGTTGGAGCTAAACTCTTCAGGACACCGGCCCTCCAGGACCGAGTTTGAACATTCCTAGAATATTCAGTACCAAAGAAAAACTGGAACTAATCTAACATAAGAATGTAAGATAAGTCCAAAAATGTTTGGGGAAACAAATATATTAAATACAATTTTAATAAGAGAAAGAAAAATCAAGAGAAACATAAATATATATATATGTATATATATATATATATATATATATATATATATATATATATATATATATATATATATATATATATATATATATATATATATAAAATAAAATTTTGTTTGTAATTATTATTATTGTATTTACAATAACTCATTTGAATTGAAATGTATTATTTTTTCTATTCCTAAAGATGTTTGGTGACCACGTGTTTATCTAATCTATGGAAATAACTGTTTAATAAAACGGTTTTGTTAAATGCACCACAAATTGCCTATATTCACTGAAAAATTGAAAAAGGTATTCAATTTAAAAAGTGATGTACTCATTTCCTAGTTACTTATTTTTGACAGAATCAACAAAATAATAATTCTTTGGCTGCACCTATTACAGACAGATGTTTGTATACGTCATACTGTGCTTTATTTATTTAAAAGATTTCAATGAAAACTAAAAATGGTCATTTTGAATTTGATATGAAGTGGAGAAATTGCTTATTATAGATGGTGCTTTGGCTCGTCTGGACGGCTCTCAGCTGCAGTACACAAACTGGCGCTCCAGAGTTCCAAATGAGCAGGAGATGAGGGAACAGCCGTGTGTGTCTATGCGGGTATCAGATGCGGTTTGGCAGTTAGCAGACTGCACCGAACGACTGGGCTTCATCTGTAAAACCTCAACAGGTAAAAGACAAAACCACCAGACAAGATTTAACCCAGTACTGGCCCTCTGATAGTTACCGCAACAGGATATAACTGTTGAACTTAAATTGGCAACAGAAGTAGATAAGTTTGCTGTATCACTTGTGCACTGACTCACGGTTTGCAAAACAAAGTATCCGTTGAAGGCATACTGTAAGTGATGAAACTGAAAGCCATCATTTATACACCCTCCAATCTCATGACTGACTTCTTCTTTTGTGAAACTGTGTGGTTTTTAAGAGCAAGGCCAGAAGGTGTGAGTGTTTATGCTTCTGCTGTGTAGATGCTCAGTGTTTAATTTATACTGTTTGCTTTGTATGGCAGGTACCATTAAAGAGGTTGAAGTGGAGCCACTGAAAGGTTAGAATACACACTCAAAAAATGACATTCAAGCTATTTATTTAAAATGAGCTGAAACAACACAATTCTTGACTTTTGGGGGAAGGACAACTTACAGTAATTGTTTCATGTTCAATCCACTTAAATTTGTAAATAATAATAATAAATTAACTTAATTCCTTCATGTTGTGCTAACACAAATCAATTGTGCGGAACTCAGCACTATTTACAGTGCTTTTTTTTGTAAAAACAACCCCTGGCAAAAATATGAAATCACTACTCTTGGAAGATGTTCATTCAAATGTTTAATTGTGTAGAAAAAAACAAACAAACACATACATGCCACAAAACTATATCCATTCAACAATCCAACCTTCTGGCTTTTTGAAACACTTAAAAAAAGAAAAGAAAGAACACTGTAGTCAATTACAACTGTTTTTACAGATCAAACAGAGTCTGCATTTAAAAAAAATAGTGCTTGCACACCTTAGTGAGGTGTTGAACCAAGCTGATTGACATAACTCGGCTCCAACATGAGAGATGTCAGTTGAAACAAAGGAGAGGATGATCAAACTTCTCAAAGGTAAATCTTTACGCAATGTTGCAAAAGATATTGGTTGTTCCCAGTC
Source organism: Danio kyathit (assembly GCA_903798195.1). Lineage (NCBI taxonomy): Eukaryota > Metazoa > Chordata > Actinopteri > Cypriniformes > Danionidae > Danio > Danio kyathit. The sequence continues at coordinate 16,025,137 of LR812529.1, read as the reverse complement.
AGCTGTGTCTAAAGTCCAAGTACAAAACAAATAGGAAGGTTGTAGAAGTGAAGCATACTGGTAGACCAAGGAAGACGTCAAAGCTTCAAGACAGAAAACCTAAAGTAATATGCCTTCAAAACAGAAAATGCTCAACAAAGCAAATGAGGAACAAATGATCAGAACTGGACTGAAAGAAATCGACTAAAAGAAATGGGATTTACCTACAGAAAAGCCAAGCGCAAACCATCATAAACGTCTAAACAGAAAAGAACAAGGTTTCAGTGGGCTAAAGAAACACAATCTTGGACTGTGGATGACTGGATATGAGGGATATTCAGTAATAAATCATGAAACTGCATTGGGCAGGGTGATGATGCCGGAACTTTTGTTTTGTGCCATTCCGATGAAGTTTATGAAGACAGCAGCCTGAACAAAGCATGCAAATTTCCACAATCATTAATGATATGGGGTTGTATGTCAGGTAAAGGTGGGAGAGATGACAGTCATTATATCCTTTATCAATAAAAGGATGTTTGGTTATGATGATAAAGTTTTTCGGGATGATAATGCATCATGCCATAGGGCAAAATCTGTGAAAACTTTCCTACAGGAAAGACATATAATGTCAATGGCATGGCCTGCAGATAGTCCAGACCTCAATCCAAAAGAAAATCTGTGGTGAAAATTAAAGAAAGTGGTCCATGACAAAGCTCCAACCAATGACTGTATAAAATATGGACGATGCGACAGCACCTTTTCCCATTGAACGCTTTGAAGTCCTTGTGACGAGCACAAACTGTCGCAAAAGACTGCTGAAATTGGAGCCTGGGCATGTGCAGAAGGGACTACCTGATGAAGCCAGAGGCAGAGCCGCGGAATCAAGCTTCCAACCAAACGCTTGTACGTCAAATCAGCCAAAGCCCCCCTTCTCATTTGACCACCCATATCTGCACTATAACAAAGGCTCACTAAAATAAATATAAGCACTTACATTTAAAAACACGTAGTTATACACAATTTATTTAAAATAAAAATGTGTGATGTAAGCTGTTACAATTTAATAAAAACAATATGTGTTGGACTGCAGAAATAAACGATCTTTCATACACTCTAGCCTAAGTTAGACTAAGCCATGAGCATAAAAAAAGTATTTCTCTTATAACGGGTTGTTGGTATTTGTTAGCTTCATAGGGGTAGAAATAATACTTGTAATATATGAACAATATCATATAAACAACACATACATTTTAGAAAGGTTTTTATTTTTAATTAGCAATCAACAGAACCCAAAATATACACACCATAGATAACGAATTACCATGCAGGAAAAATTGTGCATTTAAAAGATAAACACAGCAAGATTTCTAAATATCAACAGGATATTTACACATCCCATCCCTGCACTATATAAAATAACTCTTAGCAATTTGTACAATAAACCTAGCAGTATTAATACATCAACTGATGTCTATCAGCTGCTGCAACATCGCTTGTATATTGTTTATCATTTTTTTTGCCTCCGTTTTTATTTGGTTTATTTGATGCATTAATATCTGTCAAAGAGGAATTTACATTAATTTTAATGTTTATTAGGAGTTCTCAAATAAAAAGCTAACGATACATGAGGTATATAAATAATATAACATTTTGTTTGTTATATAAGATTCGGTTTCTAGAGCGTTAATATTTTATAACAGTAAACTCAGTAGTGTAATGTGTAGATCAGCTAACATTAGTTTTGTCTTCCTAATTATTATTTCAGAACCATAAAGAGAAATACTGCTAAATAACGATCACCTGTATTTTCCCCATCATGGCTAGGCGTGTATCAGCAAACTAATAAAGCCCGATAAAGCCCTCACTTTATCGAATAAACAGTGATCCATCAGATCCTTTAGGTCAGAAAGTATAGTTTACTGCTGAACACTCTTGATGGTTGATTCGATTTTGTGACAGTATCCGATTGTTTTCATGACCTGCTTACATTTATCATCTTTTAAAGGTGACTCGTATTTGATTGTTTGCATTTACACATGGCAAAAGGCGCAATGACCAGGAAAAAAAAAAGAGCGGGCGCTGACTGACAGCTGATAATAAAAGAGCGCTCTTTTCTCCATTCCTGTATTTATTCTGTTCACATGGTTTTTTTTTTATTTTCTTTTTGACAAGTTATTTACTGTAGTTTATGACAGAAAAGTTCTTATTTTGCCATCTTTTAATCTAGGCTTTTTTAAACCAGTAACTATTTTAATTATGCACGTGATGTATGCAATATTTTTATATTAGTTTATATTGTGAGGCGGAGGTTTCACTCACTCTTTCTCTCATTAAACACCCTTAAATACTTGAATGTGTTTGGTAATGATGAAGGCAGATGTGTTGAGTCTCCAGCAGTTCAGTATGTGTGTGCTCTTAGAGATGTGTGTAGGTGCAGAGAATATATTGTCAAACAACTGTGTGGATTGTCCTGTCGCAAAATGCGGCTAAAAGTCCAACACGATGGTAATAGTTTGTGGTGTTTACATATCTGTAATGCACTTCAATAATGCGGCTTTCTGCACATCGAAAGTGACATTTCATCGTGTGGTTAATTTGTGTGGCTGCAGTTGTAGTTGCAGCCACTGCTTGGACATGAATAACGCAACAACCTTTGAACTCCGGTGAGAAAAAAAGTGGTTACGTCACACCTGCCCGCCTAACCGAGTGACATGTGCAACACAGAGGCCAGCCTTACCTGGTGTGTGCAAAGCACTTGATTTTAGGTTCAAATTCAATCCTGCTTCCAATCTTCAATGCTAATTTCACCCTTACGCTCCACTATGCTAACATCTCAACTCACAAGACAACTTTTCACCTGGACGCGATTTAATCTGACACCCCTATTAAATAATATAATCTATATATGAAAATAATATTTACTTAGTTGTTATTTTGTTAGTTATTGCTTTTTTATTTAATTTGAAGAAACTGATTTTAGTTGTATATAATTAATCTTTCTTATAGTAATACCAATAATAATATAGTAATAATAATAATAATAATAATAATTAAATAATATACAGTAATGTAATCTATATATAAAAGTAATATTTCCATAGAAGTAGTTTTTTTTTTTTTTTACTGCTTATTTCATTTCATTTAAAGAATCTGATTTTAGTTGTGTAGAATTAATCTTTGTTATAATAGTAACAGTAATAGAAAGAAATGATGACTTTCTTAATTTCAAACATGAAAACAGCTGTCAGGCATCATAGGAAAATGGAAAAGGAAATATGAGATATTTTTAAGGCTCATGTGCTGAAAATTAAATCTGTCTTTTCTGTTTCAGGTCTCCACCAGGGCATCATCTCAGTGGCTGCATTGGTGGCCATTTTACTGTTCGCAGTGGTAATCGGATCACTGTGGCTCCTTTACAAGAGAAACTCTCTGTGCTTCCGGAGGCTTCCAACGTTTGGCAGCGCCTATTACAGACAGACAAACTCCCAAGCCAGTGACCAAGATGAAAACGTTTTACTGCCAGACCTAGAGACCCAAGCAGGGGACTAGCATGTTTGTGTGAGTGTATAGATGCATGTTTCTGTGTGTGTTTTGTCAGTGTGTGTGTGTGTGTGTGTGTGTGTGTGTGTGTGTGTGTGTGTGTGTGTGTGTGTGTGTGTGTGTGTGTGTGTGTGTGTGTGTGTGTGTGTGTGTGCTGTTGTTTTGGGATGATATTGTGCACATGGAGATCTTCTGAATCCATGACCGCATTTAAAGGGATAGTTCACCCAAATAATGAACATTTCTTTCTTCCGTTGAACACAAAAGATATTTCGAAGAATGTTCGAAAAAGCTGCTATTGCCCTTAATATAGGAAAATAAATAATTTCATTCATTTTCCTTCAGCTTAGTCCCTCATTTATCAGAGATCGCCACAGCGGAATAAACCACCAACTAATCCCGCATATGTTTTATGCAGCGCATGCCCTTCCAGCTGCAACTTATTACTGGGAAACACCCATACACTCTCACATTCACACACACACACACACACTCATACACTACGGCCAATTTAGTTCATCCAATTCACCTATAGCGCATGTCTTTGGACTGTGGGGGAAACCGGAGCACCCGGAGGAAACCCACACCATCATGGGGAGAACATGCACACTCCACACAGAAATGCCAACTGACCCAGTCAGGACTCAAACTAGCGACCTTCTTCCTGTGAAGTGAAATTGCTAACCACTGAGCAACTGTGCTGCCACTATGGAAATCAATGGCTGTTTTTTTTCATTCTTCAGAGTATCTTCTTTTTTTGTTCAACAGTAAAAACAAATCAAACTGGTTTGGAACAAAGTGGAGAGGAAGTAAACGATGACATAATTTTAATTTGTGGGTGAACTATCGCTTTAAACACAATATGAAAGGGATATTCTTTATGAAGTGAGAAATGGCTTTTCTCTCTTGTCTTCTATTCAGGACAACAACAGCATTCCTCTAGAATGTAAAAGTTATAATGAGCCAGGCGGCTTGTGGGTGGAATATGGTTTGGTATTTTAAGGTGTTCATCGATGAATGAAAATGTTCTGTTTATTTACTCACACTCTGCTTGTCCAAGAGGTGATGTTTTTTTTTGTTTTTTTCTTTAGCTAATGTTGATGCTTCAATGTATCATCAGTAGCTTTGAATATTCATTTTGTTTTGCTTGTATATGTTTGTGGGGTCATAAGACATCAATATTAGGTTAGATTTAGATTGTGACATCAGGTGACCAAAATTCTATGTCTAGTCAGTGTCTAAGGACAACATTATTTTGACATCCAATAATGACGTCAAAAGACGTTGATATTTGGTTACCTTTAGGTTGGGTTGTAAAGTGACAAAAAATCCAACGTGAAGCCAACATCTTAAACCAACATCATATTGATATTTATTCATCAGGTATGTATGGCAACTAAAATTCAACATCTGATAGACGTCATAGTGGTAACATCCACGCAACATCAAGCTGTAACTTCATTAGACATTGATATTTGGTTGATTTTAGGTTGGACATTGACGTTGGCCTGACGTTGAGTTCTGACATCAACCCAATTTTCATTTCTAAACTAAATGCAGCGCCCCCACGGCGTTAGGGTACAAGGTCAATCTGACGTCATGTTGAAATCCTGTCCCTGCTGGGAAGTCACCAGTTAAGTCCCATTAAATGGATAGTTGTTGTATTTCCTCACCATTTACGTAATTAATTCTAAACTTTCTTTTTTCATTCTAAACAAATTTTTTTTCTTCTATTAAACACAAACGAAGATATACTTGAAGAATTTTGGAGAGCAGCAACCATTGATCATCCATAGCAGAAGCAAAAATATTACTCTGGAAGAATACTAAGAAAACATAATATGGATGTCAATGGCTCCTGCTTGCCAACTTTCTTCAAAATAGTTTATTTTGTGTTCAACAGAAGAAAGTAAGTTAATGAGCAAGTTAATGAGTTAATTGGAGCAAGTGAATGATCAGAGAATTTTTATTTTTGGGTAAAGTATCTTGAAATGTCCTGAGGGGGAGTAAATTGACAGCAACATTCTCATGTTTGGGTGATATGTCTCTTTAAGGCTAGTTCACACAAACACAAATATTTAGGACAACACTAAGTGGATTTTTGCATGCAATAAATGATGGGTCCTACTAGCAGTGTTACCCTACGGAGACCCGGAGGGGACGTGATGGTGGAAAAAAAACTGAGTGGGAGAAAAAAAAAATGGGTGGGAGAAAAAAAAAATGGGTGGGAGAAAAAAAAAACAGTGATAGGAAAATATACATTTTTAAAAGTTTTTGCGTTCCCTCGCAAAGATTGCGTTCCCTCGCAAAAATGTTTTGCGAGGGAACGCAAAGATGTTTTGCGAGGGCACGCAAAGATGTTTTGCGTTCCCTCGCAAAACTGTTTTTCCACAAACACTTCCTGTTCACTTCATATATGTCAACCCTCCCGTTTTTGCCTGGATTATCCCGTATTTTACAATTCTATCCTGCTATCATCACATTATTCATTATTTTCCCATCTTTCTCGTGTATTTTTAATCCTGAAAACATGCTGAAATGTACGGGGTTTCCGTAGTAATCAAATAAAAAACGAGAGATTAATTTGCTGCTCCTCACTTGTTTGATAACAGAGGTGTAACTTTGGTGTGTACTGATCTGGGATCAGTTTATCATACGGAGCGCTTCTGTCAGTCAGCGCTTATACAGTACCAGTCGTTGGCTCATCATAGCCTATGCATTCGCTGATACTGAATGATAGCAGGATAGAATAGTAAAATACGGGATAATCCAGTCAAAAACGGGAGGGTTGACATGTATGAATTCATTAATGAATTAACTTAAGTGAACAGGAAGTGTTTGTGGAAAAACAGTTTTGCGAGGGAACGCAAAACATCTTTGCGTTCCCTCGCAAAACATCTTTGCGTGCCCTCGCAAAACATTTTTGCGAGGGAACGCAATCTTTGCGAGGGAACGCAAAAACTTTCAAAAATTTATAATTTCCTATCACTGTTTTTTTTTTTCTCCCACCTATTTTTTTTTTCTCCCACTCAGTTTTTTTTTCCACCATCACGTCCCTTCCGGGTCTCCGTATTACCCTACCTATTCAACGCCCTTGCGATAATTACAGTATTTTAAGCCAAACGAAAGAATAAGGAATTTTATTATTGTAACTTTTAAGATATACAGCAAAAAAAGCAAAAATAACTGTTGATTCAAATTCAAAATTTGAAATGGACTTGGTGTGGTCCAAGCTCACTTTTATTTGAGCTAAAGCACATGTTAATACAACAAAAGGTGACCACAGTTCTGTACAGAAACAATATAAAATAAAAAAAATAATCTCCTTCAAAGTAAATTGTGGAGGTGGACGTGAATAGACTTGAATAAACTCATGCACAGGCAATAGAGATACCAGAATACAAATATTCATGATTCTGTAGCTAAAAATGCAGAACTATGTTACAAACATTTGTTAGCACATGTTAAACATTTGTTTACACGTTAAACACTCATGTTAATGACTATTGTGGCAAGGAAAGTTTTGAGAATCAGTGAATATGTGAACCCCTTCAGAATCAGTGAATATGTGAATAATTGGCACAAAATAAGATGTTTTTTTTTTATTCAGTACTCACCTGTGTAAGTAGTAGTACTCTTCTTGGTTTTAATACTGTTTGTGGTTACCTGAATGATCTATGACCTTTGAGATGTTTGTTCGTGAATCAGTTCTGGAATATCTTCAGTTTTCCAATGTCTTTTGCATATCTTAACCTTTTCCAGCAGTGGCTAAATGATTTTGAGATCTATCTTTTCACACCGAGGACAACTATTATAAAAGGTTCAAATGTTTCAGAAGGAAACAAAATGTGTTTAGAGCCTGGGGGTTGAAAACATTTAAGCAGGATGAAGATGTCCACATTTTTCTAATCATGTTAAAATATTTTTCTCCTTTTAGTACTGACCTTCAGAAATAACTGAACATACTTGCATGTTTCCTGAAAGTACAATTTACTTTGATCTTTAAAATGAATAGGTTTACATAAAAAGCTGTTTTATGTACAATACTAAATCAATTAGAACAGTACTCAGTTAAAAATAACATGAATTTGTATGATCTCTCTTATTTTGTTAAAATTATTCTCATTTTCACCAATTTTCCAAAGGGTTTCACTTGCCACTGTTAATTGGCCAAACCTTTTACATTATCAAAATTTCACACTTTAATTATTAAATATGTTCAACATTATAAATAGTACTTTAATGCAGTTTGCAAAAAAGTAAAAATCCCAAGTGCATTAAGTTTATTGGAGTGTAAATTAGGTTGTTAGAGTGGTTGACGGTAGTATTGGTAACCAAAAGTAAAGAATGCAAGAGTAATGGAGTCAGATGGGTTTAATGATCGGTAAATCAAGTTTATTCATCAAATTTTCAATATTCACATCAACAATCCACCTCAAGCGAGCATCATTTATTTTTTATTTTTTTTTTGCAAACTAAAGCATTTTTATTTGAAATTTGGCATTTCCATCACTAGTTTCTCATGCAATACCTCAAAATGTGCATTAACAAGGGCTAATGGAGCTCTATAAACCTTATTGTTTTTCCCACACAGTTCATTGACCTCTCAGCCTTGTCCACCGCTAAGAATAAACAATCTAATAGCTTTGAAATAATCACACTATTAAACTAAACGTGCTTATTTTTAAGGTGTTTGTACTTTCATGAGGAGCTCCATATGATCTATGCAATCAATCACATTGCTGATCACAAATTATACGAATATCTACAAACTGTAATGTGTTAGTGCATCCAAAAATGTACATTTTGTGTCCATTTTACTCACTTATGTTGTTCTTGCCTGACAGCTAATATTTGCCTTTGAAATATAATCATAATTCTTAGTTTACCATACAGTTTGAAATTACGTGTATGATAAAGATTTTACAGTACATTTTTGGGTGTTATATGGAGTCATATTGTTTACGTTACATTTTTATATCACAGTATTTCTTTATGATCTCTGAATGTTTGTTACACTTCAGGGTTTGTATTCACAAAATATCTTAACATAGGAGTCCTCCTAAATAGCAGTAAACGTTTTAAGCTAAGATTTTTCACTTAAAACCTGTTCATGAAGATACTAAGACATATTTTTACTAAGAAATAGAGAAGTCTTAGGCTGAGAGTGAGGGCGGGGTTGACCGCAATGCTATGGATGATGTCAGCATGATTAAAAACTATGCACACAGCGATTGGCTGATGGGGAGGGGTGGAGTCTCTGTCAGAGATTCACTTAAATATTCAAAATAAAGATTTTCAAATACAAATATTGCCACATTTAAATAAAGATTTTAAAATGCAGCCTCAGGGAAGAATTGCATTCTTAAAAATGTTTCTTACTGTTAATGTTTTAGACATTAAAGATTTTCTTCTAGTTAATGCATTTTCTTGGAAAGTAATTAAGCAAATATTTTTAGAGGATACACATTCACAATTTGTACTTTTTGTTTTTGTAGCTTTTCGTGCTACATTTAGGCTTAATTTAGGAGTTTTAATTTTAGGGCTGACGCACCCATTATTTTTTTAGATTTTCTATTAAATCAGCAAATTTGGAGCCGTACTTTTAGCCGTAAGATGTTGTATGAATATGGCCCCTGACAGACAGACAGACAGACTGTAGTTTCACTGTCTAACAGTAGGTGGTGCTTATAGGAGAGCAGAAATCCCGCAAGATGCTATGCAAGTTTTCATGTATGACTCCTAATATTGTCACGGAGAAGAAAGTGAGCTCCACAAAGTTGTAGTTTACATAACACCTGCAGCTTCAGTCATGTGACCATAAGAACAACTCTGATTGGTTGGAAGTATGGTTGGATCTATGAATGGCATCAAACATTTGTCTTTTTGTGAACTGGCCTTCAAAGTCAACATGAAATTACATGTAACCCTGTTTAATTCTTAATGGTGCAATAATACTATTTTGAAAAGTTGACTCAAAAAATAATTTTTCTGGTTATTTAAAATTAGCCGAAATAACTCTTAAATAGCTAAAATTGCTGAAATAATTCTTGAGATTTATTTGGGACAACTTAATTGTTTTATGTTCAATCCACTGAAATTTGTTAACTTAATTGATTTGTGTTGGGACAACATGAATGAATGGAGTGGACTCCTGCATTCATTGCAGTATTTAAGCAAAAACGTAAATTGCTCCACCTCCAAAACAATTTTCCTTTTAGATGATGTCATCAGGGCCAGGTAACACTTTGAAATACACTGACATTTGCTCTTTGTTCAAACTACTTATTTCAAATGAGCTGAAACCCAATTTTTTTTTGCTTTTTTGGGGTCAACTTAATTGTATGACATTCAATCCACTTATATTTATAAAAAAACTAAGTTAACTTAATTCCTTCATGTTATCCCAACACAAAATTGATTCTGTTGAACCCAGCATTTTTTACAGTGTGCATCACATTGCATAAAGGAAAGCGGGTTGTGAATATCATTTCATGTTGACTTTTAAATGTTCCTCTTCTGCAACTATTCAACAATGCAACTTTGTGTGATCCTCCTATCCAGGACCAACTGCTCTTTTGAAGTCTTTTAATAGTTCATCTGCAGCAGGAAGCTTGTTCGCAAGCAGTTTGGTTTTGTTAAAACAATAAACTACAATCAAAAAGAGTTCTCGTATTCAAAATAAGCCATCGCACACCAAAGCCAAGCAGAACAGCGTGGCCATGAAGGAACGTTTACCTTGCACAGTCGGTGTCTTTATCAGTATTACAACCTTATTAGTAGTACTGTTTTTACTCCTTTGATACCTGAAACTGCTTTGATCTGAAGTGTGTTACTTGTTCTGTTTAGGCACTTTACTCTTTTGTGCAGTTCACAAATGTGAATGACGAACGTCATTTTTAACCACACAGTGTTTCTCTGAGCTGTTCGGAAAAGCACATACACAAAAGCTGTACATTTGAGTTCAAAAAATACCTTCTGTGCTTCCTAACAAGCCATGAAATAGAACTACCTTGTATATTTTTATTGACTTTTTCTGGTATTATGTGTTGGATTATATGGCAAGACAATCAAGACTTCACTGTTTTAATCATGGACACAGATGTTATATACAGTATGTGTTGTAAATTTTGATAAGCACTTGTATGCTAATATACAGTAGTTTTTCTCCATTCTGTACTTTTACATTGCTGTAAGACTATCTTATTGTGTGCGATTGTGTTTAAAGGGTTTGCATGGTGTTATTGTGTTATGGTTTACATTTGGCAGTGGACATTTCTGGAGTTCTCACATGTTAATCTCCATGATTAAAAGGAAATTGTTATTAAAAAAGACTGTTAAAAAAGATTTTGAATTTATGACTTTTGATCAAAAGATGAATCTGCATCTTCTATTTGAACATATTTCATCAAATCAAAATATTAGATTTGTTCTTATTTTTATTAATTATATTTTATTAATTATATTATATTTATTAATTATATTTTATTCATACATCGGAACATTCAAATATTTTAATATGTTATTTTAGTTTCATTTATTTATTTGTTAATTTATTTTATGTTGTTTATCTTGACAAATTGTTTGTTTTTAAGTTATTTAAAGTATTTAAAATACTTATTATTTATTTATTTATATTTATTTTATTTTATTTTTTGTTAAGCTTTTCTCCTCTCCAAACATTTACACAAACCCCAGTAACATTTCCTAGTGTCCTGCTGGTGGTCTACAGCCCCCAGTTTGAAAACCTCTACAGCTCTGATCTACTGTACTGTACTGTGTGATTTTATGAGGAATTTGCTTCCAATATTAAACAAAGACAAACAATCTCATACTCAAAACAATTCAAAATCAAATACCATACAAATACAATCAACACAATAGTTTTATGCCTATTTATTTATTTATGAAAGGCATCCTTTAATAATAAAAAGATATAATAGAATTTACAGAGTAATTATATACCATTATTCATTTTCTTTTCGGCTTAGTCCCTTTATTAATCAGGGGTCGCCACAGCGGAATGAACCGCCAACTTATCCAGCACATGTTTTACGCAGCGGATGCCCTTCCAGCTGAAACTCTCTGGGAAACATCCATACACACCTCCACACAGAAACGCCAACTGACCCAGCCGAGGCTCAAACCAGCGACCTTCTTGCTGTGAGGCGACAGCACTACCTTATGTGCCACTGCGTCGCTTGTGTATTTTATAAATATGCAAATACATGCCAAGGCTCATGTGTCATATGCAAAAATAAGGATACAAATAAGCAAAAGAGAAACTTATGCAGTTTATTATAAATGTGATGAGTGAGAGGCACAATGTCTCAATCAATCAGCAAAATATACAGTTTGTGTGGTCAAATTTGTTATAAATATATATATATATATATATATATATATAATTATTTTATTCAATGCCACAAGAACAAGAGGTATCACATTTCACATAGATTTTTGAGAGAGAACAATATCATATATATATATATATATATATATATATATATATATATATATATATATATATATATATATATATATATATAAAATAAAGTAAAAATACATTTACATGGAATGTTTTGAGAGCATTACATGTTTTCATTGCTTTTTTGTTTTGTAATTATTCTAAAAGATTTACATATAATTTGAAGTCATTTACAAAGTTTGCTTTACATTGAGCCCACTTTTTCTTATGTACAGTTGAAGTCAGAATTATTAGCACCCCTTTGATTTTTTCTTTTTTAAATATTTTCCAAAGGATGATTAACAGAATATGTTGTCCTTTACAGTTCGCATTATCAGAATAAAACAGTACATCAAATAAACAAATTTCTATCTTATACTCCATTTTTTTGTTAATAAACAATTCCAAATCTTTCCAAAATATTCTTGAGTAAATACAATGAAAAAAAGATGCAAAATTGTTTCTTTTCTTGACCACAAAATTCACACATATATGAAACATTAAATTTGAATCTTTCCAAAACATGTTTAGCAGGGTAAATTCTATGAAGTATTTTGTACGACACTTCTTTAGTTTGTTATTTATGCGAAACTTATTTGTCAACTTCCAAGCTGGCTTTAACCCAAGAAATATTATCAAATAATGAAAGGCAAAAATATCTTGCTGTAGGCAGAGACAGCGAGCAGAGAGCATTCATTAGAACCTTATTGTTACATTGTTGTTTTGAAACATCAATATTTTCAATGAAAATGTCTTCACAAGGATTACCTATGGAATCCCTTCTGAAATACAGTTTTTTAAAAGCAAAACCACACTCTTTGGAATTGCATCCAAAACAATAGTGAATTCTCTCAGTTTAACTGGTAGTTTACATTTTTTTAAAATTCAGTATAAGATAACAAATATCCATGAGGGTTAATTAACTGCCACACTAACAAAATACCATTATTGAACCAATTCTGATAAAATAAAGATTTGTTTTTAAATAAAACATCCTAGTTATTCCATATGAAATAATTCTGCGGTGAAAATTGTGTTTATATATCAATTTCCGTGATAGTAGGGTCTGTCTGTTAAAACTGGCCAATTCAACTGGAGTTTTGACCCACCCAGAGTACTGAATATATATTTAGGAAATCTATTGAAACAATTGTCTCTATTCTTCATAAATTCAATCAACCATTTAATTTTGAAAGTGTCATTAAGAGTATTATAATCTAAAACCTGCAGTTCGCCTTGTTCTTTAGTATTACAAATTACTTGTTAGAAATAAATGTACACTGGATGAGTGAGACACATGATGTCACAATCAACAACCAAAATAAAACAAAAAACCTGCTAAATTTGCTATAAATATGCAAAGTATGCGTCATGATCGTGTATGGTATAAAACGGTTACTATCAATAAGCAGCAGCATCTCATAATTTAGAGCTGGCTTTTGCGCAGTGACGCGCCTGACAGCTGACCAATCAGAGCTGCCCTTCTTCTGCGTAGCAAATAATAAACAGAAACAGAAAATGTTACAGGAGTAGTGGCGAGGCAACATCGGTTAAGAGGGATTTTCTGCCACTTGCCAACGTGAGAGAACACAAACCCGGCCTGTGAACGCGTATGTTGTCTGGGAGAAACGCATGACTGCAGCGAAGTGGCGTTGTTTACATTTGTGACCATGTATTGGAGCACGCAGCTGCTGTTTTACACTATAATGTTCCTACTCTCCGGAGGTCATTTAGGAAGTTGCGCATCTGCTGCAAACAGCGGTAAGTCTGAGTTTCTGTTCGGTATCTAATGATATATATCATCTGTAACATCACACTAACGGATCTGATATATGATTATTATTGAACCACTCTGAAATTCTAAACTTTAAAAGACTTGCATGGCCGTAAATGGCCAGTCTGGTGCGGGGAAGTGCTGTTACCTAGTGAAAGCAGGTTGTTTGATTTGAGCTTGTTTGGTTATATAATGTATTCGTGCTGTTCTGAGGTGTTTAATACATTCAGAAGTGGAGTTGGGTCATTTAGCTCACTTGCGTGAGTTTGTGAAGCTGGTGTGTGGTTCACATGCTGCCTGTTTAAAGGTTGGTGGTTGGAAGTCAATGTACAGTTTTGTAACTGCACTGAAATATTAACCGACTTCATTGCCTCAATGTAGAACATGGCTCATATCATATCCGCCTTCTGCAAAACACCTCCTCAAATTTCAGTAAGATGTGTTTGTGTGTAAGAGAGAGAGCGAGAGCATTTCAGCCATTTGCATTACACCATTCTTGCCCTTTGATCTTGAAATGAAGAAACAAACCCATAATATTAAATCTGTGTAGATATTATTTAATGCAATTAATAAATGTCAAAAATTATATTTACATTATTATTTACTGTGTTTGTTTTATTTATTTACCCTATGTATCAACATTTTTGTAACTTATAATAAGCTTGTTTTAATATTAGAAATAGCTACTTATTTACTGAGTATTTGTTTGCTGAATTATCTTAATATAAGTAGTATGTTGTTTATAATAACAAAATGTATACAGTTAAAATCAGAATTATTAAACCCCCTTTGAAATTTTTCCAGATTATGTTTAACAGAGTAAGGAAATTTTCACAATATGTCTAATATTTTTTCTTCTGGAGAAAGTTATTTGTTTTATTTGTTTTATTTCGGCTAGAATAAAAGCAGCTTTTAATTTTTAAAAAAACATTTTAAGGTCAAAATTATTAACCCCTTTAAGCTATATTTTTATTTTAATAGTCTACAGAACAAATCATCTTTATACAATAACTTGCCTAATTACCCTAACCTGCCTAGTTATCCCAATTAACCTAGTTAAGCCTTTAAATGTCACTGTAAGCTGTATAGAAGTGTCTTGAAAAATATCTAGTCAAATATTATTTACTGTCATTATGGCAAAGATAAAATAAACCAGTTATTAGAGATGAGTTGCTAAAACTATTATATTTAGAAATGTGTTGATAAAAATCTTCTCTGTTTAACAGAAATTTGGGAAAAAAATAAACAGGGGGGGCTTATAATTCAGAGGGGCTAATAATTCTGACTTCAACTGTATATGTTGATTTACTGTATTTGTTTTATTTATTTACCTCAATGTATAAGTGTATATGTAAAATATAAGTTAATAGTTATTAAACATTTCTGTAACCTATAATAAGCTTGTTTTAATATTAGAAATAGCTACTTATTTACTTAGTATTTGATTACTGAATTATCTTAATACAAGTAGTATGTTGTTTATATTAATAAAATATATAAAACCAAATAAAATTACTTAATATTGATAAAAAATATAAAATAAGAAATCGCATGATATGTTAATATAATAATATAACAAATAAAATTAATGTTATTAAAATTGTAAGATATATGATTTAGAATAAGTTTAATGTATGTAATGTGTTATATTCTTGAATAACATGTTGAGACATGCCTTTCCATGTTATTGCTTATACAAATCATTGAGAATTTGACTTATTACACAGTCTGTGAATTACATATGCAATTTTAAATATATATATATAATGTATGTATGTATGTATGTGTGTGTGTGTGTGTGTGTATATATATATATATATATATATATATATATATATATATATATATATATATATATATATATATATATATATATATATATATATATTAGTTTCACTGTAGGTTTGTGTATAGGATTAATAGAATGCATTACACTGCATATTTGTTGAATATTAAATATTTATTTACATGCATATTAAAAATAAGATCAGATTCAAATGTTTACACATGCTTTTGCATGTTTATATTTGCACAGATCTTTATTGCACACTTAAATATGTTATATTGTTCAATATTTTAAATAAACAAGCAAACAGACAGACGTTGAGTCGTGTTTCTCAGAGAAATGTTGATGATGTGTTTGTTTTGTTGGGGCTGAAGTGACGGCCCTTCCTCGCCACAGCACTGCATTACTCAAAGAGCCTTTTGTTTCCTGCCTGTTGTTCTAAACAGCAAAGTGCAAAGCAGAGCACAGACACCATTATCACACAACTATGACACCTTTTCAGATATTGTGCTAAATAAATTTGCTTTAGCATGAGAGAAATGCTGATTAATTTAATAATCTAGAGTTTATTTACTGTAAATGGTTGTCAGTGTTGCATCAAAATATAATAACACACTGCTTAGATCGCATCGATTCGAGACATTCTGCACATCTGGATATGTTAAAAAAATATTAAGTGGTTAGCATATCTTTAAATGTGGTTAACATGTCGCATGGTTATCAAGACTTCTCTGTGATGTCTGTGAAAAGGCTGTGTGAGGACACATGAATTATCTTTGTTTATTTAGGTAAAACATTGATTCAAAGCAGACCATGGTTGTAGTAGTTAGTGTATTATGCATGGCTAAAATTTATCGTGGTCTAAAGTTTATCTTCAAATCAGTTGGTATTGATAATTATCAAAATAAATCTCTTTTTGTTGTTGTTTGTTTAAAGGCATTTTTTTTTTGTTTCTTGTTGTTGTATTTTTAGAAACATTTAGACTTGTATTTGTTTGTTTAAATAACATTTTTATTGTCGAAATGTGATAAACACAGCATCAACCTGATGAACATTTTAAAAATCGGAAAACTTGTATCAAAATAGTTTTTATGTTTCCTGACTTTAAGAATACAAATGCACGTTTATGTTCAATAAATCAAACACATCTGTAAAAATGGAAGGAATTTAATTTTATTACACAACATGTTCATCCATAATGTTGTACATACATTTACAATCATACACTCATACAAAAATAATGCTGGGTTGTTGTAACCCAACGTTGGGTCAAATATGGATATTAAAAAAATACAAATAAATGAAACCTAATTTAATTAGAAAAAATAACCTAATGTTGGGTTTGTCCATGTTTGACATAACTTTGCTATGAAAACCCAGCATTATTTTAGACTGTAGGTAAAGCCATGCATGTAGCACCTCAATATTACTACGTTAAAATGTAAATATGTAGTTTCATTGGTAATTGTATGATAAACACAATCCTGAATACATTAAGTATAAATGCAAAGAAACTAATGCTGTGGCGTAACAACAACAATTACTGTAACAACTCCATCACTCAAATGATATATATACATACATTAATAATATATCATGCAATTTATATGTATTATATATGTACTGTATAATCCTGCCACAATACCAATAGCAGTAAATCCATGGTTAATCTATAAATGGGCACAGCGTTTGTCTTGTCTGCACTGTTAAGAACAAGTTAATCAGGTTTCAACTAAATTTAATTTATACAAAGCTTATCTTAATGTTTTTAGTCAGTTTGATTGATGTAAGTTGAGATGACTAGAAAAGTTAATTTGGTTCAACCAAAAAAAATAAAGCAGCAAGAATGTTTTACAGTGTGTGAGTGTTTTTGAGAACATTACTTTGTTTAAAGCCAGATAATGAAGACATTTGTGTTCTTCGCTAAATTCAAGCACTTCTCTTAGGCAGTTGGTCATGTAATCAATTCGAGACTTTTCCTCATGGAAACAAACCTAAACGTGTGCAAACAAATATACAGTGTAGCAAAGTACACTGTAAAAAAAAAAAAAAAAAAGTTGAAAATTTTAAGGCAACTTCGACTCAACTTTTGACCCAATTACTGCACTTGACTCGATTTTAAGTTCAGTAAATTCAAAAATGTCCTGTAGTTCTGTGAAGTATGAAACATATCAAACATGTACTAGCATTTTATTGAGGGGAAAAAAGAAAAATTATTATAATAATTTTATTATCATATCACCTATGGGCGTCACAGTGGCGCAGTGAGTAGAATGATTGCCTCACAGCAAGAAGGTCACTGGTTCGAGCCTTGGCTGGGTCAGTTGGCATTTCTGTGTGGAGTTTGCATGTTCTCCCCGTGTTCACGTGGGTTTCCTCCGGGTGCCCCGGTTTCCCCCACAAGTCCAAAGACATGCGGTACAGGTGAATTGGGTAAGCTAAATTGTCCGGTGTGTGTGTGTGGATATTTCCCAGTTACGGGTTGCAGCTGGAAGGGCATCCGCTGCGTAAAACATATGCTGGATAAGTTGGCGGTTCATTCCGCTGTGGTGACCCCAGATTAATAAAGGGACTAAGCCGAAAAGAAAATGAATGAATGAATTATCACCTGTAGTATAATATAGTATAATATTTCTATTCAGTGTCATTCGCTCTTCAGTAATGATCCAGAATCTAATTTATACAGTGGTCGAGAGAGCTCAAATGCGCTGCTAGTTACCAAAACGCAATAATTTGAGAAAACATCCTAATCATTTTATCCACATACATGCAATTTCAGAAACGCCCTGCAAATAGTGCAGAACACAATAGAAATTTGTTGGAGACCACAAAAAGCGATGAACCAAACAACTCTCTGTTTAGAGTCAGCGATGATGTGGGCATAAAGATAACATAAATCGTTTTATGTATTAAAAATTATACAAACAACAAAGATTTGACTCAATGTAGAACGTTATACATTTGTTTTTGGCAATGCATTTGGGCTTTCAGCCACTATGATTTCAATGAATAATTGTAATCTCCTTTTATTTACACAGGAGATGACACTTTCAAAATTCAGCACAGTACCAATGGGAAATGCCTCCTGGTCCAGAATGGAGCCTTGAAGTTAGGAAATTGTTCATCCGTCCCAGCCGTGTTATGGAAGTGGGGATCAGCACACAGGCTTTTCCACATGGAGTCCTCCATGTGTCTGGGCCTGGAGGTGCGATCCAAAACGGTGACCCTGTTCAGCTGTGACTCTACTGAGATTCTGCGCTGGAAGTGCTATGAGGACGTCATCTACACTGAATACCAAATGAAACTCAGCGTTGGGGCTGGAGAATCTGTAATTGCCAAAAGAGATGGACTGGACACTTGGAAAAGAGGAGGGAGCTCAGATAACATTTGTCAGCGGGCGTATCAAAGTATGAATTCTATTTTATTACCATTTTGAATTATGATTTTGCATAATCTTTTTTGAAATAGGTGTTGGGCTGTATTTATTTGATCAGAATAGACTTTCAAAAAAATTAAGCTGTAACTGGAGCAAAACCTTTTCAAATGGTACACTTTTGTACTGTGCATGTAGGTACTAATAAGCACTTCAAATGCCAAGGTTTAATGTCCCGATTTAGACACTTTAGGTGAGAACATGTATCACAGTAACTCATTTTGATGTTTACAGTAAAACATTAATATTGTGAAATATTGTTCTTTTTTTTATATATTTAATTCCTCCCTTTGATGGAAAAGCTGAAATTTCAGCAATCAGTACAAGTATTTACATATTATTCATTAGAAGTTATACAAATATGATTGTGATGTAAAATGATAATAATAAGAAATATTTCTTCAATTTAATGTATCATAAGCATTGCAGAAAGATCATGATACTGAAGATTGAAGATTGATAGCACTGACTGTCATCAGATGAATAACTGTTTAAATGATTGCTATTTAACTGTTTTTTCTATTTTTGATCAAATAAATACAGCCTTGGTGACCAAAATAAAAAAAACACCCAATAATACAGATATAGATAGATAGATAGATAGATAGATAGATAGATAGATAGATAGATAGATAGATAGATAGATAGATAGATAGATAGATAGATAGATAGATAGATTTGCAGTAATGATCTTGTTTATTTAAGTATCTAGTAGTTTTGTTGTTTTCTGTTTTGAATGTGCATGGATAAAGTAGGGCTGGCTGATAAAATCGGTATCGGTATTTATTGACCGAACACTATTGTCAATAACGATAAAACAAATTGAAATTTCGTTATGAAGGCTATAGGCTGCTGAGCGAGTGCCTTGAAAGGATAGCCAATAAGCTTGTCATTTCCAATGAAGAACATGAGAGCGATGCACACATGGTGTGCAAGTGGCGCACATGTGACGTGTGCGCATTATCCAGGTACACCTAGTTGCAAAACATCTGAACTTTCGCACTGCGATTCATGCAAGTAGAACTAACCAATCTGCTTCACACTTGGAATATACACATTTCAGTAATAATATGCTGGTAAATTAAAATAAAGTGGTTAAATAAAAAAATCCTAATATTCCTAAATGTATTGTTAAAAATGTTCAATAATTATCAATATCGAATTATATGAAACATGATATAGTTTATATAATATATATATATATATATATATATATATATATATATATATATATATATTAGGGATGCAACAATACAGTTAGCTTACGGTTCAATACATACCTCGGTTTTTTAACACGGTTTTCGGTTCTGATGGCTTGACACATAAGTGTTTTTTTTTTTTTGTTATTCTATGCTTAGGCAATAGGAACAGTAAGAGGTTAAGGAGAAAAAAAATAAAAATGATTTATTGCAATACTTTATTTTACTTCAAAGCCAATAAAAGTACACTAGTTCCTACTGTATTGTATAATAAAAAAAATGAACACTGAAATCTCACAGCTGCTGGTAGCCCATGTACAAACTGGGAAACATAAATTCTTACATTTTGAAAATAAACATGCATGTGAAGTTAATAAACATAAATTGACCATTTCAAATAAACATTTCGTCACCTTAGAATTATAAGGTTCTATCTAACATTTTGTCAAAATTGAGTTATTGACATATTCTTATTAAATGAATACTTATTTACATTATGGGATGTTTTTTTATAACTTGTTTACATTTTTGGACTTTATATTAAAAAAACAAATGTTACACACGCACTGTTTGCTATGGAATGCAAAAACTTTGAAGCTCAATATCTCAAAATCAATCAGAACGCAGATAGAACCTTGTAATTCCAATGTGACGATTTGTACTTTAGTAAACATAAATAAACCATCTTAATTAAACTTAACACTGCCTTTGTTATTTTTACGTGTCTTTCGGAACCAGTTGGGTAAGTTTGCTGGAAGGATTCAGCGAGAGATTGTTGTTTTTTTGCGGACTTTATTACCTTCGCTGCTATCCTGCCTCAGACAGTGATATTGCTGGGTGATGGCGCCACAGATGTGCAGTCATGTTGGAAGTGTTTCCGTTTGAGTAGTCTTTACGTGTAACCGAAATGTTCCCACACCGTGGATTTAAAAAACGGGCGCTTCCTCGTACTGTTGCCTCACTTCACCGCAGCTCACCATGTTAAAGTGTGGAATGATGGTTGAGCGCCCCCTAACTTTAGAGCATAGTGATTGAATATATACTCGCGGGGAGGAGTTTCCTCATCTCAGCTGGTAGACTTGCAGGCACACACAAACAGGAGAGAAATAAAACGCACATAAATTATTTAAACGTAAAACCGAAAAACCGCAATTCACAAGCTTGTATTGAACCGTGGATGCCGTACCGAACGGTTCAATATTATATTGAGAATTGTGGCATCACTAATATATATATATATATATATATATATATATATATATATATATATATATATATATATATATATATATATATATATATATTCATTCATTTTCTTGTCGGCTTTGTCCCTTGCGGGGTCGCCACAGTGGAATGAACCGCCAACTTATCCAGCACGATTTTACGCAGCGGATGCCCTTCCAGCTGCAACCCATCTCTGGGAACTTCCACACACACATTCACACTCATACACTATGGACAATTTAGCTTACCCAATTCACCTGTACTGCATGTCTTTGGACTGTGGGGGAAACCGGAGCACCCGGAGGAAACCCACGCGAACCCAGGGAGAACATGCAAACTCCACACAGAAACGCCAACTGACCCAGCCCAGCCGAGGTTCGAACCTGCGACCCAGCGACGTTCTTGCTGTGAGGCAACAGCACTACCTACTGCGCCACTGGGTTGCCTATATATATATATATATATATATATATATATATATATATATATATATATATATATATATATATATATATATATATATATATATATATATATTTATTATTATTATTATTATTATTATTTTTTTCAAGTAAAGCTTTAACTTAATTTAACAACTTAACAGCTGTAAAAAAAAAAAGGGATAGTTCACACATTTTCAGGTAATTTACTTACACTACATCCATTGAAGATGTTGGTGACGTTTTTGTCAGTAGAAAATGAAAGAAGATTTTTTGCTAAATCCATAGTCCTTGGTGATTCTATAATACAAGTCATTTGGCACCAGTTTTTGAGATTAAAAATAAACGCATGCAAACCAGTCTAAATCAACCCCCATAGATCTTGATGATAGACTGAGGTCTCATGAAGTCAAAGGATCAGTCTGTGCAAGAAATGAAACATTATTTACAATATGATTAGCTTTAGGGCAACGCAGTGGCGCAGTAGGTAGTGCTGTTGCCTCACAGCAAGAACGTCGCTGGGTCGCAGGTTCGAACCTCGGCTGGGCTGGGTCAGTTGGCGTTTCTGTGTGGAGTTTGCATGTTCTCCCTGCGTTCGCGTGGGTTTCCTCTGGGTGCTCCGGTTTCCCCCACAGTCCAAAGACATGCAGTACAGGTGAATTGGGTAAGCTAAATTGTCCATAGTGTATGAGTGTGAATGTGTGTGTGTGGAAATTCCCAGAGATGGGTTGCGGCTGGAAGGGCATCCGCTGCGTAAAATCGTGCTGGATAAGTTGGCGGTTCATTCCGCTGTGGCGACCCCGCAAGGGACAAAGCCGACAAGAAAATGAATGAATGAATGAATGATTAGCTTTAATCCACAGCCTGGGCAACACCTGTGCACACAAGTGCAGCGAGCACAACTGTTTTGCCAAAATGGTTCCTATCTGTGACTGTCTAAGATGTGACAACTGCTACTTAATACTGTCACAGGCATGACTTCATACTGATAAATAAACTCATGTCTAAAATGCATCATCAAGCTACTGGAAACTCCCCTTCCACTACACTAGTGCTCACTGTTTGCCAGGCTGTGGATTACAGCTAACAATATGTGACCCCCTCTGTGAAACCCAAGTAAAGTTGCGTAATCTATTTCTGAAAAACAAAAGAGCAGTGAATGACAGACGAAATATCAAGGTTTTGTTATTCTTGTTATTCATATCCTTTTGTTAATCAATTTATTTATTGCCATTAGATTCTGCAAACAGAATTTTATATCTTTCCACAAGCACAAACATCAAGTCCCCATGTGTCATATGGTATATCTCTAAAAATGAGAGAATCTCAGCTTTAATTTGGTATATGGCACATAGTCAGGATAATTATGGTTTCAAATAGGTTGTAGTTTTAATATGCTTTTTATAATACTTAAAAAGATGATTTTCCGTGTCTGAAATTCAGCAAATTTTTAACATGACCTAACTGAGTCAATATTAAAAACATCATGGTTATATTTTCACAGAATATCTTTGACATTGTCTAAAAGGATTTTGTAAACCACATATAGTGCATCACAAAAAAATGGATTTTCACAGAGTGGATCACATATTGTCAGAAAAATCTGGTATTGCAATATTTTGTTTTGCTACATTGCGAAATGAATACAATTTCAACAGATGGCTTGAATAGCTCTATTTGTGAAAAATAAAAAAAAATCAATGACTTAGATAATGAATGAGGGTCGATTTTGTTAGGTGTGAATCATGTATAAAAATAAAATAAAATGAAATTGCAACAATAATTACAATAGAGCAAAGAAAAAGCTAAAATAAACGGTTCTTTATAGTTTTCCGGAGACTCAATCAGATACAGAAATTTAATAATGTAATGTAAAATAACACTGTATAGTCTTGATTGTATAATAAAATCTGTAAAATCTTTCTTCATTAAATGGGTGGTCCACACTCCACAGTGTATTATTAAGCATTGGTTGTGTTTATAAGATGCAAAGCAATGTGTGCTCATGCTTCACTTGTAGAAAATCACCTTATTTTTTACTCAACTAACATGAAAACGACTGTCATATTTCCTAATTCCTCTGAAAGGCTCGCCCTCATGAGGCTCTGATTGGTCAGCTAACATAATGTGCTGTGATTCCCAGATTGGCTCCACATCACCACGTCGTGCCCCTAAAAGCACGCACTTTTGCGCTGTGTAAATAGTTCAGTCAGAGGCAGAGCAGCTGTTAGCAGTGTTAGCTGCCTGAATCAGACAGTAAAATAGAGAGCACACCACTGAACCTCACGCCTGCTCTCTAAAATAAAATCTGACAAGTGTCTTTCACATATATTCAGGTTATAAGCATGTGTAAGTAATATAAAACGTTATCATATCTTTTGCGAGTTTGTTATTTGAGATGTTGAACGCACTGAAAGCGGCAGCATAGAGAGACACTCCAGCGCTGGTGAAGATTGTGGCTGTTTACATCGGTTTGACTGATTAATATGAATTTGTAGCTAGATTGTTAGCTGTGCCAAACAGCATTTCCCGTTGTTTACATCAGTGTTTATGTCCTTGTTACAACATACCGTTAATGCTAGAGACTGTGCATGTAGTTAATCAATTTTAACAAATAAAAATACTTACAGGTTGAGGCTCACAATCCACAGCTTTGTCCGTTGGAGGACTTTTTAGCCAAATTCAGTACTGAACTGGGAGAGATTCTGGAAGTTCTCCTTTGTCAAATGCTAGCTAAAATGTTTATGTAATTCTCTGCAACAAAATAATTGTGCCTAAATGCTTTTACACTTTGTTAAAATACCTTTTAAAATACATGCGAATGATGACGTTTTACTCAGTTATGGTTATACGTTGCAATGACTCCACAAATCTCATGTATTCTCAATTGTTGATCGACTATAATCCCAATTTAACATTACATATCCTGCGATGAGACTATTGCGGACACACACATTGCGATATCGATGCTGAAAAAATATATTGTGCAGCCCTAATTTTCAGTAATGTAAAGTTTTCCAATTGTTTCATAAGACCTCAACATCAGAAGTCACAGGGAATTTATTTTAGACTAGTTTGTGTGGGTTTATTTTGAATAAAAAAAGAGTGACTTGACTTGCATAATATCGATCACCATCGACTAATCAATCACAGAATAAGCTAAAAATCTTCTTTAATGTACTACTGAAAAAAGTCACTTAAATCTTTAATGTCCTGAGGGTGAGGATATTATTTTTATTACTGTATTATTAATTTTTAGTGAACTATCCCTTTAACTGTTGTGCTGATATATCTTGCTTCGTGATAATAAACATGCATAATATTGATATTGTGGGCACATCAAAATACAGTGCATATAGATTTATTATTCACATTGTATTTGCATTGGTGTTCATCACAGCACCAAATACTTGAAAACTAGTTTTTTCATATGTTAATCTACTATCTGCTGATATATGGATTGCAAAAATACTATTTATAGTCCTATTATTCGTTAACACCTTCACTTTTCATCAGTTACTAATCATGAAAATGACAAAAAAAAATCTGTGATGTTGATTTCTTAGTTAATGCCTAGTAATCAAAAGAAATAATAATTTTAAGAGAAGTTTGATAATAATAAAATTCATATTTTTTTAAAGCCTCAATAATAAATCGGGCTTCTTCTTACTGCTGATTTTAAAGCATAAACCTACATTAACAATGAGACTTTATTGTAAAAGTGTTACATATTGTACTTTATATTCTGAATCTTTTTGCAATGAAATTTGGTTGATAAATTAGTTTACTCTGAATGTGATAAAGCAATGCGACCCCTGTTTAACCCCTGTTAAAGTAACCTTTTTTGCAACTTAAGATAATATTGTATACTGTAATGCAAAATAAGATGTATCATAATAAAAATATATAACTATAAAAGATATTTGAAAACAAGAAAATTTAATACCGTCATACACTCAAAAAATGATGTTTGGTGTTTGTTCAAACTACTTGTATAAAATGAGCTGAAACGACACAATTCTTGAGGGTTTTTTTTGGGCACACCATATTGTTTTATGTTCAATCTACTTAAATTTGTAAAAACTAATAAGTTAGTTAACTTTATTTCTTATATGAGTTAACTAAAGAGTTACCTTTATTTCTTCATGTTGTTCCAACACAAATCCATTTTGTGAAGCCAAGCATTTTTTACAGTGTAAGCCTAGTTGTGCCTTTTAAGCAGGGGTGCCCAAACCTTTTCTTATAAAGGGCCAAAAACCAAACTTGATTGAGGGCTGTGGGCCGAAATTGAAACTACCAAATTGGATTGCATTAAATTTACCATGGGTAATTTCCTAATTTATTTGCTGAGGTTTAAAAAATTTAGAAAACGTTGATTTCTGAAATCTGAGAGATCTGAAAATGGCTGTACACCATCACTTCCCATCCAACCTGATTGAGCTTGAGAAGTACTGCAAAGAGAAATAGGCAAAAATTCCCAAAGACAGGTGTGCCAAGCTTGTGGCATCATATTCAAAAAGACTTGAGGCTGTAATTGCTGCCAAAGGTGCATCAACAAAGTATTGAGCAAAGGCTGTGAATACTTTTGTACATATGCTTTTTCAGGTTTTTGCTTTTAATAAATTTGTAACAATAAAAAAAAATCTTTGTTCACATTGTCATTATTGTGTGTAGAATTTTAAGGAAATAAATGAATTTAATCCATGTTGGAATAAGGCTGTAACATAAAAAAATGTGGAAAAAGTGAAACGCTATGAATACTTTCCGGATGCACTGTACTGTATTAATTAATGATGCATTATCTTTTTTAACTTTTGTGATGAACTTATAGTAAAAACATAAACAATCCCATTTATTTATTTAGTTGAGCTGCTCCTGCCTTTGCCTTAATTTGCTCACCGATGTCTTGTGCATTGTCCTCTATCTGTCAAGTGACCGTATTTACATTTTAAAAGTCTGATTCATTTACAACGTTTAAATGAAACCTTTAACTTTAGTTGGCTCTTTTGTAGCTCCTCAACTAAACAAATAAACAAAGGGTTATGTTAAATTCGAAATGGTGATGTCTCTCAAAGGCATTTGCCCCAACCCAGTCCCCAGCATTCTCCCTATCTTTTCAGATGGGATGGCAGGCCAAACTAAAGGTTGCCACGGGCCAACTTTGACCCGTGGGCCCTACTTTGGACATATTTGCCTTTAAGAAAGGTTGTTAAGAAAGGTTATTTTATTGTATACTGTAGAATTTTACTTTATTTGAAGTAAATTCTAAGGCTGTTGCCTCTCACTACACTACACTAATTCACTACTACTCTCAATTACAGTTTGTACATGTGGCACAGATCTGTTTGCTTTAGTGTGGTTTACTTTGCAGTCTTGCAGCAAAAGCATAGGTGGTTTAACAGTTGTTCAGCTCATCTGCTTTCCATCTTCTTTTTGCTCTGGATTTCTACTTCCCACTTGTTTGATGTGACTGTAGCAATTCAGTAATGGAGTTTATGGGAAACTCCACCTGCGACAAAGTTTATGAACTCAGGGATTGCTTCTTATCAGTAAACGGAGACTCATCATTTACTTTCGCTTTCACATTTGACTAGCTTTCGTTGTTTTGAGATGGTAAACCTAAAAAAAAAAAAGTAGTGAATCTGGTGTCATGTGAGCTTTGTTTACACAGCAGAATGAATGTAGTTGTCAGATTCTGTTCTCAAATTCAATACATACAAATTCAAAATATATACATACACAGTCATATGCAGTAGGATATGCATGAAATGCTTATATGATCGTCCGTGACTTTAATAAAAAACACTATTAATAAGAAGTAAATGATTGAATAAAATAAAACAGAAAATACAAAAATGTAGATATAGAATATATAGCAATAGAAAATAAGAACAAATTTAATATAATATAATTTATAATTGAATATAATAATTTAGCAGGGTGGCGCAGTAGGTAGTGCTGTTGCCTTCTGTGTGGAGTTTGCATGTTCTCCTCGTGTTCGCGTGGGTTTCCTCCGGGTGCTTCGGTTTCCTCCACAATCCAAAGACATGCGGTTCAGGTAAATTGGGTAGGCTAAATTGTCTGTAGTGTATGTATGAGTGTGTATGGATGTTTCCCAGAGATGGGTTGCTGCTGGAAGGGCATCCGCTGCGTAAAACATATGCTGGATAAGTTGGCGGTTCATTCCACTGTGGCGACCCCAGATTAATAAAGGGACTAAGCCGAAAAGAAAATGAATGAATGAATGAATGAATGAATGAATAATAATTTATCAATATAATAATTTTAATTTTAATAATATAATATAATTTAATATATAAATATATTTAAGCATTGTTATAGTATATTTGAGCAATAGCACACGAGTAGCAGTGCGATTATGGCTCTATATCAGCACTGGTGGGTTGTGTTCCACCTGTGACTATTTACAGCCATATCACATATTCACCATATACAGCAGTTCGATGGCATAATCGTGTGTATAAAAAAATGAAATCAAACACTGAGAGTCTAAAAATCCCTTTTGTATGAGGAACCTGACAAAACAGGTGATTTTGCTCACAGTGTAAGATTATAAGGCTGAACGGCATGAAATGCCATCAGTCTACAGAGGTTTCCCAGTATTTCTCTGTTGGGATATCACAATAATTAACCCCGAAAAAAGCCAAAGCAAACACTACCAGAAACACTATCAGACTATGGTATAAATACAGCACTACAACATACAAAAGAGAGAGGCCGACTTAGAATGTCACTTACATGTTTTATAATGATTTGTTCAGCTGTACGCTCAGTTTTTCTCCTCTAAAGGCTTATTATGCGGTCTCTGTTGCTATCTTGTGGCGGAACGTCAACTGTTTTTGCTCTGCTCAGTATGACAGGCTGATGGATGCCGACTAGCTGAATCTCTGAAATGATAAATATGTAAATTAGGCACTAACCTTATAAATAAACTGCATAGTTGCAATCTAAACAACTACATTCTCGCCTACAAAAAAAAAAAGCTTCAAAAGTACATTATGTTGTCCAACAGCTGCAATTTTTTTGTCAAACTGTAGTGAGTCTATTGATCTGCTGTCACTCTATGTGAGCGGAGTAACACAGAAGGGTGATGAGGCTGTACCAGTGCTGTTATAGCAGAATATTGCATGGCTATCAGCTAATCAGCTTCGAGAACCAAACAGAACTGTTGTATAAATTGTTATATTGCATGTTTTATGTTTTTAGAGTTCTTTATTGAATAGAAAATAAATGTTTTCTAAATTCAAAGTCATTTGTAATATTGTAAATATTTTACTGTTGCTTTTGATCTCTTTAATGCATACATGCTGAATATAACATCATTCTGACAACAAACTTGTAAAATGTTGTGGGATATGTTTTTAAAATATGTTTTTGTTTTACTTCATTTTTTTCAATAATAATAAAATACAATAAAGCTTTAATTATAACATAAATGTATATATTTTTGTCAAATGTCTATTATTTAACCTTTGTTTTTATTCAGTCATTGTTTGTTTTTAAGAGGATTTTCAGGTGAAAAAGTCATATGTGGCATAAAAATCCATGCAAGCATTCAGACTACTTTCAGCAGATTTTTTTTATGCAGTAGCAAAGGTCTATCATTTTGAACTCATTCATTGCTGTATTTTCTCTTCCATGTTATGTTGTTTGCCTATTAGAAGTACGTTTATCTTGCATTTGTACAAATACAAACATTTTATTTTTGAATACTTTTTTAATTTAGGGGAGATTTTACCAGATTTGCTGACTTCTGGGTACAATTTTTAAGTACAGCTATTGTACATAAACAGCATAAATTCCTATTTTCTGTTTCTGTTTTTAAAGAAATGCACACGAGCGGGGGTAATTCTAAGGGAGCGCCATGTGAGTTCCCCTTCCTCTATAATGGGACGTGGCACCACAGCTGTCTGCCCCCCACTGATGAAAAAACACTGGAGTGGTGCTCTACTACTGCGAACTATGATCAAGAGCAGAAGTGGGGGGAATTGTCTGAAATATGGTAAGGTTTGCATCCTACACTACTGGGGGTTTCCAGAAAGCAGCTGGAAAACACAAAGTATATTTGAATATGTGACTCATTTTACAAAACGGTTGTTTTAGTTTTTGGTTTGGTTTCGTTTATTCAACATAACCAACATAACCAGGGTTGTTGTACAACATTTGTGTTGCTTGGGAAAAAAATAAACATATACTTATTTTTGTTTTTAACTACAACAATACTGTACTTGTAATACAGTAACACTAATGAAAACAGTTGTGTAGGGTAAATAAAACATATCTATTTTTTTTATTAAAACCAAGCTTGCTATATTTCTATATTTAACCAAGCTATATATTTAATTAACTAAAAAATGAACACTGAGACGGTGAACTGTTGACCTATGATGAATGCAGATTATTTTTTTATTTATAGTGGTGTCAAAATTAATTGTTTCTTCGATGCAGACATGAGCAATTCAGTATCGATTCAGTAATAACCATGACCGGTTATTATGTACTGACGTCATTTATCACATGTACGTTATATGGCGGTAGCTTATGGTGAGGGAGGAGACAGCGAGTAATAAAAAGCAGATAACTGTGCACAATTCACTGCTTGTGAGTTTGTCGGACATTCTTTCACTGACAGGGAAGTACATCAGAACCCAGCTAGGAAAAAAATAAATGCTGTAAACTCTCTCTCTCACCGCGTTGCCTTTCTTATTGTTTCTATAATGGATCAGCTGACTGCCGCGGCCGTTTAACATCAGTGTCTGTGCTGACTGTAGAGCCAATCACAGCCTTTTCTGTTGAGCGTGTGATCAATCATTTAAGAGCTCACTCAACAACGCTCAAAAAGCCAGCGGGATAATATTTACATTTATTTATTTGCTATAAATGCTCATGTTGTTCTGTGCATGTACTTTTTTTGTTTGATACATACAAAAAGAGTGTTTTCTTTGAGCAGGTAAAATTAAAGGTACAGTACATGACTGCTTGTATTAAAGGACAAAATTGTATTACAAATAAATATATTTATAAATTATAAATTTTAATACAATAACTATTGGGTTGCTAGTTAAAATATCAAATTGTTTATGGAAAGCATTGTCAATGCACCGAGATATCAAAGTGAACTGAGTCGATGGCATGATAATCATAATCGAACTGTGAGACCAGTGTAGATTCACACTCCTATTTATTTACTTTATTTGTTTTATTTTATTTTGTTTGTTTATTTATTTATTTATTTATTTATTTATTTATTTATTTATTTATTTATTTATTATATTCACTGATTCATTTATTCAGTCATTTATTTTGTCAATCATGAATTGATTTATTGGTTTAAAGTAAATATGGCAGATAGTTCTCACACAGCAGTTCATTTCACAATTCATTTCGTGATTTAGTGGCTAATTTGTATTATTTTGTATGATCTCATTTATACGTTTTAAAAGAATTTTCTCATCTCCCAATGATGATTGGCTTAGTTGTGGGGTTAGGGGGCACGCTTTCTTTAAAAATTGTATGTTTTATGCAAATTAAATTGTATGAATTTGTACAAATTAGGCACTTTTCTGACAATACTTAAAATCATTACGTTTCCTCATGAGATCAGATTGGATTATTATACTACATAATAATTACAGTAAAACCATGAAAGCTTAATATACACAGTATATAGTTCAGTAACTAAACCGAAAGCTATGTCCACCTACATCAACCTTTTCCTAGCAAACACCATGCTGACCTACTTAACCTATTAGGCTTCCAGTGGAACTCATGCAGGTTTAAGCTGCCCTTTTCAGCAAGCAAAATACATTCACTTGCAGCATTCTGCTCCTGTTTACTTCACATTCCTTTAATATGACTCTCACACAGTACAGTACCTTCTAAAGAAACATGGAAAAGATTACTCAGTGGTCAAGCCCTTCAAATCTGTCTGTGGCCAAAGCTCTTTGAGCTCACTGTGGATTGTTTTCTTTTTATACTTCAAACGACACATCAATATTCAACTGTGAAAAACTTGTTTTGAGTTATTAGGGTTATTCACTATTTGTATTTTCCAAGTTGCCTTTTAATATTGTACTTTGTTTCACTGATTATTTACAGTTGAACCAAAGTTACTCTCATTAATCATTCAAAGCATCATGGGGTGTTGGAAGAGGGTGGAAAATAAGACAACTGTATAATATAACAAATGTCTGATTTGTTGTATTCAGTGGAAGGATGTTCTTCTTTATGGGAGAAAGAACCTGTGACTGGACGCTGCTATCAGGTGGTGTCCACAGCAGTGGTGACCTGGCATGAGGCGCGGGACGCCTGTCGCAGTCAAGGTGGAGATTTGCTCAGTGTGTCCAGCCCTCAGGAGCTCCAGTTCTGTAAGACTCTTTTCTTACTTTTTAAACCATGTCTAAGGAATTAGTAACCACTTTTTGCAGGCCTGATATTAAGTTTTCCACTTATTTTTTTGTCTCCATTAAAGCACTTAACAAAACCATAATCCATCAGAGCCCTTTATTTGAGTAAAAAAACTTAAACCAAAACTACAGTCCCAATTAACAAATGAGAATTATTAAATAGAACTTTTAAGTTGTTGGTTGTATTTGTACAGGGTGAGCCATTTATATGGATGCAGCTTAATAAAATGGGAATGGTTTCCTGAATACAGTTTCCTGAAAAGTGGATTGGTCGTCGTGGGTCAGTTGAATGGCCCCCAAGGTCTCCTTATCTGACACCCTTAAACTTTTATCTTTGGCGTCATCTGAAGGCAATTGTCTATGCAATTTATTAAGGTGTATCCATATAAATGGCCCACCCTGTAGAACGCTCCGGTTACTAAGGTAACCCTCGTTCCCCGAGGGGGAGAACGGAAATGCTATGTGGAAACTTCCACTATGGGCATTTCATTCAGAAAGCCAATCATCTGAAAGAGTATGTAAACGGGTCAATGAAATGCCAATGAGTTGGCAGCTACAGCTTGCGCAGCTGATGCTCGTTGCAATTAATTTGGCTTTAAGAGCACAGTGTGAGCAAAGCCAAAGCATAATTTTTTTAGCTGAAGAGACTGAAGAGCTAAGGGGCAATCATTATGGCGAAGGAACATAGCATTTCCGTTCCCCCCCTCGGGGAACGAGGGTTACCTTAGTAACTGGAGCGTTCCCCTTCGGGAGGGGAACTTCAATTTGGAAACTTCCACTATGGGGAAATGTATGGAAAACGACATAATGATTGAACCTCATCTTCGCCCCCGATGAGAGGTTTGCCAGACAAAAGAGAGCGTGAGCACACCTGTGTCACCAGAGGCTCGGTCTTCTAACGTGTTTCCTGGCCCTTACTTATCCCACTTCAATAGAAGATTTACGGATTTAGATATATTTTTCGGGAGTCGCAAATGCGTCTAGATAATTTCTAGGAATTTAATATGACAGTACGTTGGGAAAGCGTGCAGTCCCGATAGGGAGGACGCTGCGATGACGCTTACTGACAGAGTGAATAAACGCACGTATCTCTGTGTTAGGGAGAATGGCGCAGCAAGCGTTTTACAACACCTAACCTCTGTCTCCTCCGTGGGCAGCGCTTGCAGGTTCACTACGTAGCTGAAAGAACACTGTAGGAACTAGGGATGCTCATTTCGGTTAATTTTACTAACCGACAACCGCTGCTCATTAACCGGATATTAACCGGTTAATATATATTATTATTTGAAAAAAATAAATTGACGTGTCTATTTTGTGTGACACATTAAATATTGCATTTTAAAATACTGATTTATTTTAACATGCAAACAGCAGCATACATAACAGAGCATCTTTACGCACCTGTATGTTTTCAACAGCACAGAAAAAAAGAATAAACTAAATAAAAAGAATAAAATAAATAGTCTTGCCCTAGATATTTTTCACTTAAATGACACATTTAAATTACAAAACGAAAACACTGACTGAACCCTTTTAAAGAACCAGCGGCTGTTTGTCCAATCATGTTTTTTTTTCTTCCGTCAAAAAAAAAATATCAGGCTACCTCAAATCTATCGCTCCACTGAAAATATACATTTAATTAATGCTCCGCTGTTATTATTATATTACAAAAACCCTTTTAAAATTTTTAATAGAAGTCATTAGCCTAAAGATTATGTCATAAAGACTTATTTCCTCCGTCTCACTCTTCTCACTCACCATTCATGTGCGCGCGATGCATGTTAAAGACAATAGCCGCTTTTCCACTATCGTGCCAAACCGTTCTAAGAACACTTCGGTACGTTTAGGGTTGTTTCTCCAC